>VZRI01004087.1:204114-307717 GCA_013397515.1 Upupa epops
CTTTGAGGGTTGGGATATTCAGCATCAACTCTTAAAAAAGTATACTATGCTACTCAGGTTACTTAAGAATACAGAATCACATCTGTGCTATTCAACCCCTAATGGTGGTTGGTGAGGTTTTTAAGGATGGCTGAATAAGAACACTATCTTTATTCAGTACAGAAAGAGAAAAAAAAAATCTATTTAAGGCAAGAAGTTAGAAATAGCAGAAGAAAAAGCTCAGTCTTTGGAATATCCTGCTTCACAGCAGCTTTAGCTATGATGTTTCACTGCTATGGAACGATACATCTGAACAGAAAAATACATTCCATGCTTCAATAAAACCTGAAAACAGTAGATGTAGAATGTGGTCATCCAGCACACTCCTACTCAAAGATTCGTGTTGTCATTTTAGATACTTCTCTCCCTTCTCCCTCCCATACATGAAGCTTTCCATTACATTAGTGTCTTTGAAAGTCTTTTTAGCTTTTGTTTTATCCCTAGAGTGTTAAGAAGCTTCGTAATTTCAGAGAGATCAATGTTTGTTAAAACAATGTCATGAAGTGATACTACACTACTTGAAGAAAAAGGAACACAGAATATTTACAGTATGGTCACCGCTCAAACAGGAAACTGCATATCCTACAACAAAGGAAGAAAATGCAACCTGGCAGTAAGTAGCATGCTTAATGCACACTGAAATGATGACATGGGAAAGGATCAATATCTACGTAGCAGGACAGAGTTCCAAAGTATTAATTTGTAAATTTCTGATGTGGAAATGAGCAGGTGGTGTCAACTTTCATTTCGATGTTTTGCAGACAGCCTCACCGGAGCAGAAGTATTGTTCCAAGGTCACATTTGATGCAAATTACCTGCTCTAGATGTAACCTCATCATTGGTCTATTATATTCAATACCTGATCATTCTGATACAGAAGTAACATTCAGCTCTTTCACAGTGTAACGTTATACAGAGTACCCTAATTCGATCTCTGAGTGTGTTTCCTGGGCACATGTTGTCTGTGTTGTTACTCACAGGCTGGTCACATATGTAAGATACAAAGAACAGGCTGAGGGTAGAGAACACATTCCCACATTAGTGCTCTCACAAGGTTATTATGCTCCACAGAACTCATGGTTGGTTGATGCTTATCACTATTTGTTCAAAGTTGATTATTTTGAACAAACAACACACCAAAAACAACCTGATCTGCCACTTGATTCTATCTTCTTTGGTCATCCTGTTCTCTCACTTCTGTTATATCTGCACCTGCTACCAAGATGCTGCATTTTAGAATTCATCTGCCTGTTTTTTGCTTTCCTTGTGGAACACTCATAGAGTTCCTAGAGTCACCTTTGAAGGCCATCTGTCTAAAACAATGTTTGAAGTGACTGTAATATTAAAGCATGACAATTGATGTTAGTTACTGCTGTCCAAGAGAGTGCCTGACTTTACACGATCCACAGACTTTCAAACCATGTATAATTGCCTTGTGGGTAAAAACTGTGGCTCCACTGCAACCTGAAAAACTTCTAGACTTGAATGAGAACTTGATGCCAGCCCATCCAATGCAAAAAATTGTCTTGTCTCATATTACTGTCAAGGTCGTCTTGTAAAGCTTCTTTTTGTAAGTACACTTCAGTTCACCATGAGCTGATAAAAGTCCTTCTCCCCTTCATGCTCATTTGGTTTCTGACTCAATTCTATGCCTTTATACTTTACCATGGGGAATTAATTCACATTGGCTACACTTATTACTCAGTTGTTGCTTGTTATGTCTAACTCATTTAAATTCTTCCTGCTCACCAGATTCTATTGCAGCACCTCCATGGCCATTACTGACAGTCACCGATTTGATTTACAAAGAGCTCTAAGGTGATCAGATATTGCCAAAGAGAGACTAAGACAAAGAGACACTTCCAGTGGGAAGCTGGGAATTGACATTAGAAAAAAGGTAGAAAAGCAGAATGGAAAGAGTACAGAGTACTGTTTTAAATAACAGACTAATAACATACATCTATTAGCACCTAATAGATCTATTAGCACCTAATAGGTTTGCATTGCTTAGTGATTAGTCATAGCTAGTCTTTCCTTGTTTTCTTATACCATAAATCCTTCACAGTGAGATTATATCCACTTAAAGCTGCAAAATCCTCCACATTTGCATGCTACTATATTTTATATATACACACACACACACATATATATATTTCTCATTATTATAACAAAAGTTCTCTACTCCTTTGTTAAAACCTTACAACCACCTCAAAGGAAATACCAACCCTGCTTGTGTATGTTCTTCATAATAATTACAAAATCAATCCCAAATATTTATACAGTACCACCCTACAAATTCACATTCCACTTTATAGAACACAGGTTAAAGCAGCCCTCTCAACAACTTACTTTGTGACCCCTACACAGAGGTGTTGTGTGTTCGCTGTATGACTACGTCTTGCAGCAATTCAAGGAAGATGGAACATTTCTAATGGAGAAATACATACTAGCAATCCATTTATGTATTGTTGTTTCCATATGCTGTGTCACATTTGAGGAATAATTGCTGAACATGCTTGTTCAAATACTTTTGCAGGATACACATACAGAAATAATACATTGGAATTTGGCTCCCAATTACAGAGCACTGGTTACTACTAGTTTAACTATAAAGATACCAGACCTCAAATTCTTGATTTCATGCCCACTTAACTGCACAAACAAATGTCTCATCTTTGTGCAATTTAAGTCCACAATAACTATTAAATAAGAGTTAAACTATAATATAATTTTCTATAGATGCAAGGTGAATCAGAATATTTGCTTCTGTCATCAGAAAAAATGCAATGCATTTAACTATCAGCTAATTCAGAAATTGTATTATTCAGTGAGAATACAGTTGGTTGGTCATAAAATGGTACTTCTGATACAAATGTTACCAGTACTGAGTGGCTGTGATTTTATTGACCTAGGTTTAACTAGTCTTCATGCTTTTATTTTCTCTACCTTCCTTAACCTATCTCAGAATCATGGAGACTGTTCAATAAAAGTTTAACCATCATGTGCTATTAATGCGCTGGTGCTCCGTATGGAGTGCTCATTTCCTTCCTTTAACCGAACTCCAACCGGAGGGACACAATGGGTGTGTTGTGCTCTGTCTAGCACGGTATGTGCGATATCTTTAAAAAGGAGGTGTGAGCTGGCAGCACTACTCTTTACAGTACGAGTACCACAAACTAATCAACCACAGCACTGGGGCATGCTGGCTATTGAAAGCTGGTGAAAAAGCTGCCTTCTATTATGACCTACATACTGCACAGTAGCGTTCAGACAATTTAAATCTAGTTACACTGAGGCTGAACACAATGCAATGAATTTGACTAATGATGAACTCGATGTAAGGCTTTACAAATATGCTCACAAGTTCTACAACATTTTATTCCTGCCATGCCATCCTGATGGGAAAAAGCACGATGAAAATAATAATAATAACAATTAATCTGTTTCTTTTAATAGAAAACAAGCGGTAAAATTCTATCAGCTATTGGAAATGTCCTTTCTGAATCTTCTGAATCAGCAACCGCATGGAACATCACACTGAAATATCTCAGGACAATGCAATCAATTCAACAAGCAACCGCTCTAAACTAAGCCACCGACCAAACTCACCCTTTAAATACACAGATACCCTCACAAGCTTATTCCTTGCCTGAAGTTTTTGCGCAGCCTTATTTCACAAGCTCGAAATAGCCCGTGCAAAGCCATACCTCTTCTCTCACAAGCCGAGGTGCACAGCAGCCTCCTTTTGTGGCGGATTCCAAGAGCTTTTGCAGCTAAAGCCGATCTGCTGACCAGCAGCCCGTCAGCCTGAGCTGGGGCTTGTGCCCACCCCGCAGCGCCCAGCCTGGCCCAGCCCAACCCCGCACACACCTGCGAGTTCGGGGCTGTAGCTTCCCGGGGACGGCAGCGCACAGGAGCAGCCAAGGAGAAGCCTCCCAGAGCAGAGGCTCTCACTGCGAGCAGCTACCGAGCTGCGGAGATAACGCTGCAGGGAAACGCTGCCTTTACAAGACAAAACCCGGCTCCGCTGCCTGACAGCAGATAGGGAGCATTATCGCCCCGCATTCCTCCTCCTCCTCCTCCTCCTCCGTGTGGCAGTCACCAGCCTGTCAAGATGGCAGCTCGCAGACACGCCTGGCCACCCCAGTCAGTCACTAAAGTGCCCGTTTCTTCTGCCTCCTCCGACGGGATTTTTTGGTTTTGTTGTGTTTATTCCCCGGCAGAGCCCCGCATAACGTGTCACATTGTTTTCCATAAGCAAAATGGCTGGTCCTCGCAGCGCTGCCGCAACCGCCTCCACCGACTCCCCCCCGCTTGCCGGAGCCATGGCAACAGCCAACGGCCGCCACGACGGCAACAAGGGGAGGCCCCGAAAACCGCACACCACCACCACCACCACCCCCCTCGCCCCCAGCCACACCTCGCACCGCCATCCACCCCCGAGCATCTACCCCCCGGGTTCTTCCCCCGGGCTGGCGGCGGAGACGGCTCAAAGTCTGTGGCAGCACTGAGCATCCACTGCCGGCGCTTTGCTGGCAGGTTGCAAATCACCCGATGGACACCTTCGGCAGATGCGAACACTGTAGATGTGCAAGCTGTGTCAGAAGAGGCTCGAGATGGATATCAAATTAAGAATTTGTTCACCAAAAAGGTTATCAAAACAATCTTGCAGAGTCACCATTCCTGGTTGTATTTAAAAGTTGTGTGAACCTGGTTCTAATGGACATGGTGTAGGGGTGACCTGGCAGTGCTGGGTCAAAGGTTGGACTTGACGATCTTAAATGGCATTTCCAGCTAAAGAGATTCTGGGATTCTACGAAATTTAAGCACAAAAATAATTGGATAGAGTACAGCGTAAGCATGCAGGGGATAACCGTTACACAATGGTCAGCTGGCTTGCTTACAAAAAGCCCAAACCCTGATTCACTTATGTTTCTTGGTCTTAAAGGGTTAAAGTTTGCTGTTCGTTAGATGAGCTTCAAAGATTTTACATTGCTATCCCTGTGTAAACCAATTTTATCATCCTTAGAACAGCACAATATGCTAATTAGAGTAATGCAATAACATTTTAATTAAGAGTAGGAAGAAAAGGAGATATTTGTGAACAATTTAAAACTGCTTAAAACAACCCCCACTCTTCTAGAACTGCTGTTATGTCATATTCCAACTGCCTAAGGAGTTAGCAATATAAGCTAGAGAAGTACATGCAGCACTCTTCAAACTGAAGTTCTTTGAAGTCTTTTAGAACACTAAATGTATCTAACTGAACATGCTGCATTTCATACAGAAAAATTCTGAGTCAATGCCTTCATGATGAGTTCAATGCCTTCCTCATCATTATAAGGGATTGGCTTACTATTTGTAACAAATGATGGCATTTCCTCATTCAGTGTCAAATGTTTCTAGGGCTACAGGAGGCATTTCACCTCTGAGCATAGTTTACAAAGCTCTGCTGTTCCACTTCTCCAAGTGGGATTTCTGCCCTCAAGGTGCAAGGGCAGTGGTATCTGAGGGGAGTTTCAGGCAGTGAACTGTGGTGGATTTTACAAATTCCTTCTCTCAGCATCCTCCTTGTGCAAGCGCTAGTTTCTGTGGAAGTGAGTATTACAACAGAAAAGTGGCCTGGGGTGGGGTGGCTCACTAGGAAACAAACAGCTAAGTCCCATTTTGATTTCTGACATGTCAGAGCAGAAACACTTCAGTACATTTAAGTAGGTGCTTCAACAGGTAACCCTAATTTAGTCTTCTTCCTCTTAGCTTTCTTTAAAAGATGGATTGGATGACCACAACTCTCAAACGGGTGCTGGCTCTAAGAATCTGTGCTAGCATCTGGCAAAAGCACCCCTAGCTCCCCTACCTCAAACATTTTCTGTCCCATGATTACTGTCCAGCAGCAGGTTTAGATTAAAAAAAAAACATAAAGAATGTCTGCTGATTCGGCAAGCTGAAGCTTTTGGCTAGAAAACATTAAACTACTGAAGTAATTATTTACACGCAAGGTAAGTATTAGAAACAAAATCAGCCTGCACTACAAGAATAGCGTTTCACCATGATTAGGTAACTAACTTTTTTGTTAATAAGCAACATGAAACTGACTGAACATCCAGTCCTTTGCTTCCTAATGCACTGGTACAGTCACTGTCTAACCCCCTCACCACCCCACCACCCCCCCAAAAAAAAAAACAAAACAAAAGTCTTCACTAAGCTAAGACACAGGCAGGTTTTCTATCACTTTATCACACTAACCTACTTTGTTCAGTGCCATAATACTCTTTTACAGTCAGGCTGAAAACAAGTAAAGGTCATGAGTTTTTAAATGATAGGTCGGAGCTTCTAAAGGTTTCAAGATGTTTGTCCATGTGTATTACATATACATACAACTACCTTAACACAGAGTGGAAGCACAGTGTTTTCATTACAGTGTTTTTGAAGTTAATATTTTTTTTATTAAAAAACCACATTTGAACACTACAATTTCATAATTCAATATTTAGGGATCTAGAACTGTGCTTGTAATGCAGGCACACTTCCATCCAGTCAAGAGTGATGGAGCTTTTGCCTGTTCTATGAACATAGGACTTAATGATGTATATGAACATACAACCTTTCCTTCTCTGCAGTGTCATAAAGGATTAGGTAGAAGTTAGAAGAGGCTTAATCTAAGTGCAAATTATGGTTCCAATCCAGCAAACAATTAAAACTCAAAGTGTGAGAACATAATCTGTCAGATTACCTAAGAGCTCCGCAGAAGTACTAGAAATAGTTTCCGCTGCATGATTGCACAGCCATAAAATTTCTCCTGGAAAAATTCACTAAAAACACAATATCAAGTGCACCTATCAGAGATCAACTAACCTCCAATAGACCCTCAAGACCCAGTTATACCAGCATGGCTGCATGACTAGGAGAAATCCTAAATCAGGCAGCTGGACTGTGTCTGCTAGCCTACCTCCCTTATGTAAAAATGGAAGTACAAGGCATAGAGTCAAACAGACCCTACAATGAGTATTTTAGTGCTTCAAGATAACCACTTGCCTGCTGTGTTAGAACAGAGCTGAAAATAGAACACATCTTTGGTATCTTTGCTCAAATCCTACTCCCATGTTAATTCAAATGAGCTTCTTGATCTCACTGTAATACCTGGAGGGCAGCTGCTCACATAAAAGACTATCAGAGCTGTAGAGAAACTATTACCCACCAATACTTGCCCTGAACATTGCTAACAATCCTTGCTTCTGAGACAGAAATAACAAGCATTACTCTCAGCCTTATCTATACATAGATACTGTGTCAACGTATCTTTCACCAATGTAATTTTGCCCTTCCTGCTATTTTTCTTCACAAACTAGTTTACAGCTGTTTCAAACCATTTCCACAGAACACAAAGGACATACCTCCATTAAAGCAACACTTCATTCTTACAATTCGTTCAACCAAGAACTATAATTTGCATACATGAAATTAAAATCCATTGGTTTAGGACAAATAATTGTGTATTCTAAAATTGTTTCAAAACCATGAACTGCAACAAATATTAAAAGATATAGGCATCCATTGAAAATAAATGTCAAAAGAACAGAACCAAGTTAAAAGGATTACTATGTTAAAAGTAGGATTTTACTTCTTGCATCGCACTGCATTGTAATCGCTCCTAGATGTATTTGACTGTCCCACTAGGAAAACATCAACTGTCCAGGCAGCCTGAATAACATTAACTATTACAGATGTTTCTGATCCTCATTCAATTTCTGTAACTACTTGATGGCATATTTAAATGAGAAAGGCTCTAATATTAAGGCAAGCTGCAATGTTCTTGCTGTAAAACACCATCTATCACTATAAAACACTACAAAGTCTCCAATTCAAAAAGACTGGAACTTTTGGGCTTTCTTCTTGTTGGTTGATCAACTCGCCTATATGCAAATCAGTAAGTAAACTGACTGTTTGTAGGTGAATGTGCACACTAGTTAACTTCATTTTTCCATGGCTGCAAGTGACCACAAGCCTGGGAATATAACACCCTTTTGTCCTAATCCCAGGACATCACTATCACTACCCAAGAAACAAGCTGAAGAGTGAACTACAGTTCAAAGAATTCATTTTATCTAGGGTCAAAATCTTTTGTAATTTCTTCAGCTACTGGACACCAAGTCCAGCTCTGGCTACTGGCTTTGTATTTTCAGGTTCTCACCAGTAACAACTCTGATTAACTCTCTGTACCGGGGATTCAGACAAAGATGCTGACAGAATACTATCTAGATTGTACAGAGTAACTATCTAAATTGTACAAAGTAACAAGTTATGTGTTTAAGATGAGGCATCGATTTTAATAAAACATTCACTAACGTATTCCAGAAACAGATTCTATGATCATTTGGTAAAGTTTTATTTCTAAAAAATAGGAAGTGGATGTCCTTTTTTTCCCCACAGCTACACTTTGAGACATGTTACTCTTCACAAGTACAATAGCCATAAAATGGGACAGAAAAGATGAGAAAACTAACTCTTGTTTTCTTAAAAGCAAATATTTAAGCATTTTAAAAGGAAACCCTGAAGCCCTTTTGTAATTAGAAATGTTTTAACCTAATAAGACTAGATCCCTCATGTGCTACAGCAGTGTTAAGGATGTTACTGAACTCCTGGAGCAGTTTCCACCCTATCGCCCATCCTTATTTAATATTTTACTTTCTGATGTAAAAAACCCAATGAATGTATCACTGCCTAATCTCAAATATAAAATATTACTAAAATGGTTTTTAGGTATTTATACCTACAGTTTTAGATTCATTTTACCTGCATTTTAAGTACAAATGAACAAGACCCTGAAATACAGAGAGACTAATTGTTTTATTCTATTATTCACTTGGTCACATACTATATACTTTGTTGTCAGTTATCCCAAGAAACATCTGAGATTTAATGATATATTGAGCAGATGTTAAATCATATGAACTATAGTATGAGTAAGCTTCCTGTTTTCAGATCTTTAGGACAGTATTTCAGAGAAAAAGGTGAACTTCAGCTCATGAAGACATATTATACAAGGGTCTCCCAAAAGAAGTGCTTAAATGTCCAACTTTAAGAGAATATAGAAATCCTTCAGAACAAAAATAACAGAGATGAGAAAGTATCCTAGAAGTTATCTTTCCGGTTCTTGAAATATCACCAAGACACCAATGTCACCTAAGGCCAGACATAAAATAAGAAACTACTACTGAAACGCACTATGCTTTCAGAGTATGCCAAGAATATTGCCAAGACAATTAGCAGTATACCTGGCCAATTTGTACTTGAAAGTTTTCTAGTCCTGATTGTGTAATGTACTGACAGTTCTATGAAACAGGTACATAAACTCATAGACCTAAGCAAGAATTCAGATTAAGCTGGTTTAAGTTCTAAAAATCACTCCAGGCCAGTTTCCAACATCAGTCAACAGTCAAGTTTTGTTCTCAATTGGAGATGCCAACAAACCCGAGTTACTGTAAACATCAAATGTCGTTATCAGCACTCATGGCCTGTTGGTACGCACAGAGATCTAAACTCATGGTAACAGAATTTGAGGAACTTATAGCAAAAACATTAGGAATTTTGCAAGAATTTTTCTTCCTAGCTTATTGGAAAAACAATCTTGGTGATATACATTATGAAGTTTTACTGCATATTATACTGTTATATATAAAATTATAAATGTGAGGCTGATAGCTATGTAAGGAAAAGGCAATGTTTTCCTATCTTTTCTTACAAGAGCAGAGCAATTACAATTCTAAAGAGAATAATTTATTAACCTCTCAGTAACAGGTTCCCCATGCATTGCAATTTATAGAGGAAGCAAACAGACAAATACCCAGGATAAAAAGTTCTCTCTGCTTTAGTGTCAAGTTTAGTGAACTCCTCTAGACCGGAAGTGTGTATTTCTCAAACATCACTGCTTGATATTTAGGAATATGAGCTGTTGTTTGGTCTCCAAGCCTCTTCATGTAAATCTAAACGTTTCACCTTCTCTATTTTTATCCTTCATCACCTTCTCCTTACCTGTAACCTTCAGCCGTATCACCATATCCCTGAGCTATTTGCTACTGTTCTGCCAAACTGCAATTACTCATTGGCAGTGCTTCCTTAAACCAGCTCTATTGCTTTGCAACTCCGAGAGCAGCTGCCAGAAAGGCTTCTGGCTTTTGTATCTCCAGTTTGGCAATCTACTGTTGTCCCTTCATTTCAAAAACCTGCTTCTTATAATTTCTTTGTGCACACCTTATTACCACTACATATTTTAGTAATTGGCAAGAAGAGTTTGCTGATGGAAAAGTAGAACAGAAACAGATTTGCAAGCATTGCCCACAATTTTTTGCACAAATCCTTTTATGACACACCAGGAACTCATCAATCCTCTCTCAGGCCTGCTTGGAACAAAAGCCCAAAGTAACAAGAATCAATTCAAACTGCTCTGTTTCAATGCAACTTGAAACATGTACAGATAACAGAGTCATTACTAATAATTAAGGCATGGGCTGGACGATCAATTGGATATTAGGAAGAATTTCTTCCCCAAGAGAGTTATAAGGCATTGAAATAAGATGCCCAGGGCAGTGGTGCAGGCACCATCCCTGGAGATTTTAAAAGCACATGTAGATGTGCTACTCAGGGACATTATCTTGTAGTGACTTGGCAGTGCTGGGTAAAGGGTTGGACTTGATGATCTTAAATTTGTTTTACCAACCACAGACATTGTGGTTCTTTTTTTTTTTTTTTTTTTTTTTTTTTTTTTTTTTTTTTTTTTTTTTTTTTTTTTTTTTTTTAATTGAATCACAGAATTCAATCACAGAACCACAGAAGAATGTTTCTTCTCTTTAAGCAATCTAATTTTCTTCAATCTGGCATAGGTAAAACAAAGAAGAAAGTAAGCAACTAAACGAGTCCAAACTGATCTCTTTCCAGCTCCTCCACCCCATACCTTCAGCATTGCATGATGCTGAGAGCCAGGTGACAACTAGCTTGCTAAAAATAGAGAACACTCCCTAGATGCAACCATACTTGTGGCTCTCAACTCAAAAAAGTTGTTGTTGTCTGATTAGATTGGCTTATAAGTGATAGAAAACTTGTTGAGTTAGTCCTGTCTGCTCTGACACTCCTCAGAGCTAACCAGAGGACATTTGAAAGTTCGTCCTTCCTTAGCAATTAAGTTCGCTCACATTGCAAAATCCTGCACACTCCTTCTGGAAATAGCATTGCTCAAAACCTGAGCTGAAAAGCATCTGAAAGTAACATACCCAGCTATGACACTTCAGTCGATTTTTTTTTTAAAGCAGCAAGATTTGGGAAGAGCAGGTGAGTAAAAGCATAACTAGCGAACAAGTACGATAAAGCTAGTAGGCTGCCCTATTTCTCAAAGCGTTTTGAAGATAGGATGTTTTAAATGAACTCTTTGTAAAGCAGCCTTAGGTTTTATCAATTCTGAGAACTTGGCAGCACCTCTTTATGCCAGATGAGGTCACAAATCAATCTCAAAACACCTCTGACAAAGGATAAATACCATAGAGGAATATGTTTAAGTCACACTAACATGTCTGGCTGGCATAACTGCACAGCAGAGTTGATAAGGTACTAACCAGCTTATCCACAGCATTCTTTTCATGAAGAGGTCATTTCTTTGTGCTAGAAAGAGAAACAATGTCAAAGCATTCCAGTAGAGCTCGAACAAATAACAGCAGCGTCTACTTCCATTTACAGGTTAACTGTTTATACTTTTTTGGTAGCTTTCTTATTTTCTTTAGAGGGTAACATAACACGGTAGGAACTTTCACATATCATCTGCTGAATACATCCTTTTCCTAGAAAGTGAATCAAATTTTTATGACAACACTTCTGGATTTCAGTTGCCTTCTACCTTGAGCCATGCTCTGCCTTCCTAAACTCACACAATTTCCCTTTTTCCTTAGGTGATTTTCAATGCTGTCTTAATTTCTGGCCTTGAACAGTGTTAAACTAGTAGGTACAAATTTATGAAACAGGATAATTTTTAGAAGTCTACTGCCAGTTTTCCTTCAAGTACCCCATTCACATTAAAAGAAATCTGTCCTAGAAAGTCAAAATTAGCACTGGAGAGAGGAAAGCTGAAAAAATTCAAATAGGAATATGATCCTTTCTTTCTGTGTGAGACCACCCTACACTGTTGCAGTCCTGTGTCCCGTTTTGTGTTTCCCTGTACAAGAGACATTGACAACTTATAAAGTCCAGCAAAGGGGTGCAAAGGTGACTAAAGGACTGGAGCATTTCTCCTATGAGGAATAGCTGAGAGAGACAGGACTGTTTAGCCCAGGGAAAGCTCAGGGGCAGGAGTGGGTGGGTCATCGCATCAATGTGTACAAATACTTGATAGGAGGGTGTAAAGAAGTCTGAGCCAGGTTACTTATCATCCTGCCTCAGTGACAGGACTAGAAACAATGGGTGCAAACTGAAATACGTGAGAGTCTGAACATTAGGAAACACTATTTTTAATGTGAGTGTCTGAGCACTGCTATCGATTGTCCAGCAACGTTGTGGAGTTGTCATAGGAGATACTCAAAAGCCTTCTGGATCTCATCCTGGAAAATTTGCCCTACGTGGTGCTGTCTGAGTAGGGAGTTTGGACCGGATAATCTCCAGAGGTGTCTTCCAACTTGAACCTTTCTGTGATACAACAAAAAACAATTGCCCAAATTTTTACTTGTCAATTTGTATTAGTTTCTATTCCTCTCTGGCATAAAGACTTAGATCTTCGATTTTTTCAAATACAGTGAGACCCAGATCAACAGAAACATGAAAGACATAATTGTAGAGTCTTGCACCTGGGCAAGAACAACTCCAGGGACCAGTATAGGTTGGGGACTGACCTGCTGGAGAGCAGTGTAGGAGAAAGGAACCTGGGGATCCTAGTGGACAGCAGGATGACTTTGAGCCAGCAATGTGCTCTTGTGGCCAAGAGGGCCAACAACATCCTGTGCTGCATCAGAAGGAGGGTGGTTAGGAGATCGAGAGAGGTTCTTCTCCCCCTCTACTCTGCACTAGTGAGACTGCATCTGGAGTATTTTGTCCAGTTCTGGGCCCTTCAGTTCAAGAAGTACACAGAGCTGCTGGAGGGTGTAGAGCACCAGAGATGATGAAGGAAGTAGAGCACCTCCCTTATGAGAACAGGCTGAGGGAGCTGGGTCTTGGAGAAGAGGAGGCTGAGGGGTGACCTCATTCATATCCATAAACATGTGAGGGGTGGGTGTCAGGAGAATGGAGCCAAGGTCTTCTCAAGGTCATCTGGTGATAGGACAAGGGGCAATGGGTGCAAGCTGGAACATAGGAAGTTCCATATAAAGATCAGAAGAAACTTCTTCCCAGTGAGGGTAATGGAGCATTGGAACAGGCTGCCCAGGGGGTTGTGCAGTCTACTTTTCTGGAGACATTCAAAACCCACCTGGATGGTGTTCTTGTGCGACTTGTTCTAGGTGATCCTGCTGTGGCAGGGGGATTGGACTAGATGATCTTTGGAGGTCCTTTCCGATTCCTAGTGATTCTGTGAGCTTTATCAGAATTTCCAATAAGAGAATGTTCAGATACTGCAGTCTTCTCACATTTAACTTTACAGAGGCAGCATTGAAGAGTTTTTGCAACATCACCTTCAGAAACAGGTTGCAGATAGTATGTGGGAGGAAAAGAACAACTGTATTCACACACTAAAAGAAGGAAAACAAGACAGCTCAACACATTTGAGATTTAGAAGATCATAACACTGATGTTGTTTCCATAGTAACTATTATACTTCAAAGCAGGGTGAAAACATTGTGAGGAGTTTAAAGGGCAAAACCACATGCAGATTAAAAGCAGATATTGCCTATCAACTGATGAAGTCTGGACTGATTAACTTACACAGTTCATCACAATAAGTATCACATGTTAATGAATTAAGATCCAATAAAACTACCCTACTAACAAAATAAGAATGAAAGAGTAAAAAGCAGCACATAGAACACCCTGGTAACTTGACAGCCTGCCTACCAACACCTCAGTAGGCAAAACCTAGTAGAAACAGTACACTACCAACTGATGCAGTTGTGCTTAATGCACTCACCACTCACTGGCAAAGGTGGCATCCAATGTTATCTCCCTCCTTGGTCAGAACAAATGACCCATGTGACCCCAAGCCAAAACAGGACACAGAGATAAGATGCAGCATGCATTGCTCTAAGCTGAATCAGATGATCCACTTGGTTTGCAATGCTTACCTTTTTATATCTTCCCTCCCCATGCAGCTGGAAGTTGATGTAACTGACCTTTCCATAAAAAATAGAAGCAAATGAGAGAATTTATACTTATTTAGCTTAAGAAAGACCAAGAAAGAAAATATTAATTCTAAAAATAATATTTGGCATTGGAAAAATGCTTGGTACAGAGAAGATGGAACTATAATGCTGCTAGATGAAGGCCTCAGTCAGTCTCTTCCACAGTACATAGGGACAGGCATATGATCCAAACTGTTTTGAAATCCAGCTGATTCCCTACTCCTGAAAATCTAAACCATTGTATACAATTCTCCTATATAACACCATATCTGAGTAATGAAATAACCTAAGCTGCCACTGAAGTGTTGTCCTGACTCAATGAATGGCTTTTGCACCAAAGGCAAAAAAACATCATGAAATGTAGATTTCTAAGCTCCATCAGGCTACATCTGATGAGTGGCACAACTTAGGAATTTCTAACCACACAGAAGTTACTTGGGAGACAAAATTCAATTTCAAGTTATTTATCCACTTAGTACAGCTCTATGCACCCAGTTTCATTCTCAAACATGGAAAGGCACATGGCCGAAGGAATTTAGCATCACAAGTGTCAAACTTCTAGCCTTTGTGACTGCCTATTCCAAGAATAGGAACTCCAATACTTTCTTGCTTACTATAGGAAGGAACTGTTAAGGAAAGATCAGACCACATCTGAGTTTAAGAACAGAGTTAACAACACTCTTGGGATCCTCATTGCTACTCAGTATCTACGAAGTAAAGTAAGTTCAGCATAGTAATTTCAGATGCTTGGTTTGGTGTGATAATAGTTTTCAAGTGGTGTGCCAATAACCAAGAGGAAAAGTCAACATTTACTCATTTCAGCTGATATGTTCTTCATCTGAAATACATTTCCAGTACCTTTTCCTTTTAGAAATCGGTATCCTAATATTCATGCAGGAATACCCAATTCCCCAAATCGACAGTAGTTTCTCAGCTGACATAATTCAGCATTCAAATTATGCAGAAAATTCTGGCACTGGGCTGCTTACTTGTATCACCAGAACAAAATACGGAAAAGCATGATGCTGTGTTTTTGTTCCTCGTGCCACAGAAAAGGATGTAGGTGGGGAATATAATTGACACTAATTATTTGTAGGAAAGGTCAGGGTTACCTTTTACAAACTTCATAAGGCAGCTGACTATCTGCTTCATCTCTGGAACACAGTAACAAAACTGTCAGAGACTAAAGGACAAAGAGGTCTTGGCTCGCAGTCAGACTTGGCAATGTCCAACAACACAGCACAGCAGATGTCTTTTTAAAACAGGTAAACTGTAAGGCATTAGATAGTGAAACACTAGATACCTGCAATGCTGGAAAAAACTTCAGTAAAACAACAGTTCCAATACCAAACAGGGACTTGGTAGCCACCTACTCTTCTCTGTCACAGAAGAGCTAAAAAACACTACTTGAATGACAAAATTACAGCTTGGTTTTGAACTCTCTCAGAAAGTCTTCAGCTTCCACAGGACATGTATTTTCAATTTTTTTTGTCTAACAAACTTTATTTTGAACAAAAAAAAAATATAGAAAGCATGACAGATGGTTATCTCAAAATATTTGGAAAAGATTGTGTAGGTTTGAAAGTTTCAGTACCTCAAAAAATTGGAAATTTGCTTGCCAGAGTCTCAGGAAATAGCCCTTTAGAAGATTAAAACTGTCATACCATATTAGAATTATAATTGTTGAGAAACCAAAACTGATATCTGATACAATTTCTTTGTTACAAGGATACTCTGTATTCAAGAAAAAAAAAAATGTTTGTTAATTATTACGTACCTTCATCCCTTGAGGAATTTGCTTTAAGAGAAATGAAAATTTCACCTCTAAGACTCACTTACTGGCTTTCCAGAAAGAGGAATTTACAGAGATGAGGTTACTTGGTTGATTTTAGGTAGAACTGGATGATCTTTAAGGTCTTTTCCAGCCTCATCATTACTGTGATACTGTGAAGTCAATTCCAAGTAGCATTGGCTTCAATTTTGTCTCAGACCTATGAGAATCCAAAAAAATCTATATGCCTATGTATGGTCTACTGAACCACCTAGCTTTTTCTAGATAAACCCTTCAATGAAACACTGTAAGAAATAAGGTGGGATTTTTCTTTATGTTATTTTGGACATACATGTTACGAACACTGCAAACCAAGATAGGCTTTCTGTTTGTTATCATGGGGTTGGTTGGGTTTTTTTAATCTCTAGTGAGTTGTTATGGTTCTATGGAAGAATATGTGAAGGCTTAATTTTTGGAGCATAAACAGCTAATTTGCAGTCATGCTAGGGAGTTCCACAGTATCAGTTGAAATACTCTTAGCTGTAGCTTTTGCCTATACTTATGTTCAGTACTAAAAGAAAACTGGGAGACTTCACTGGAGAATCCTGCTGTCACCACTATTCTCGATGCTGAGGAGTGCTGTCCAAGAGATTATAACAGCCAGCCAGGCATTTCCATTCTCCGACATTCTTTAAGTAATGCTACAGAAGTTTCATCACAGAGCATCAGTTCTTCTTCCCTTAAAAGTTTCAGGGTCATATTTCTAAAAGTGCATTTTGCTAGGGAAAAATTAAAGGTTTGAGCCCTCCAGACAGTGAAGCTGGGTTTGATTAGACTTAAGTTAGCGAACCAGGTTGAAAAACAGATAAACAGACTAGTAGTCCCTGTGTATAGCAACTGTCAGCTTTGCTTCCTTCCTTGCCCAAGTACGCTGCATTGTTGAGCTGTTCAGGCTTCTCAGGGCACACAGCCAGCTCCTGCTTTTGCAGAAGTTAGCAGCATTTGCAAATTGATCCTTCTGAAAGGAAACACTGCATGCATCTTTTCATAGTTCTCCTCAGCAGAGACTCAAAGATAGTTCTGATTCAATCCACAAACTTTTTAAGGTACAGATCTCAATAACTTCAATTAGTGAAATGAAAAACTTCAATTAGTGAAATGAAAAAAAAAAACCCACCTCTGCTACTGTGAACTTAGAACTCACCACCTTTGGCTCAGTATTTTTGCTTCTTGGAAGCTACAGCACTCTCATGTGTATTAAGATGAGTAACTCCTTTTAATTCCTTTTAATAAAATGATGACTTTTGCAATGAGTTCTCTGGTCTCCATAGAATGCATTAGAACAAGGAGAAACTTATCATGCCATCTTTTCACAGGGAGTCACAAAACAGGACTAGGAAGATTAAAATCTTTGTATCCTTACCAAATAGTTTTTCTTTCATTCAGAAACAAAGAGAAGGAGATATCTCTGTGCTCAAGGTGAGCAGAAAAGTTTGAATTTTTTTGTGAGAGAAGACAACCAGAATGAAGATAGAAATTTTCTATAACATTTCTTAAACTGCAAAGCCAGCTATTAAATATTCACCAGAGCCAGGTACTCAGTTTACTGATCCTATGTAAGAGTTTCACTAGATGTGAAACTTTCTGTTGGGAGAATGTATTCTATAATGGATTTATACCTTAAGATATCAATTTCACAGTAGCTACCAGTGTCTAGGACTCAATTTTAACAGGCATCCAGCCTGTTTATTGTAGCTAGCTAGCATTGACACATTAATCTACAGAGAAATTCTATGTAACTTCAAAATACATGAAGCTGAAGAAAATGTGAGTACTAGCACAATGGAGAAACACTTCCAAGAAAAGCAGTACTGTCACTTTTGAGGCAGGTAAGCAAGCACACAGTCCATCTGCCTAAAATCATCTTAGGGGGCAGTGACTGCCACAGGGAGAAATCTCAGCTTCTTGCATTTTTCACTATTTTTCTGTGAGGAGACAGCACTATAATATTTTCACTACACCAGCCCAAACTGAAACCGAATTCAGTTTCCCAGTTAGGAGCATATAGCCAGTTTGCCTTTACCTGGTTAAATGTAGGCTACACTTCCAGTTTCCATTCCCAGGTGCAAATCTTGAAATTACCAGATTATCACAAAATTCCAGGATATGGAAAACATAGGGCATGTTATCTGTCTTCTCCTCTAACCTGTACAAGAAAGAAGTGGTTTCTTCCTATGAAAGAAGAAACCACTTATTTTCTCCACCCCTTCTCAACATTCCAGGACAGGGAAGATGTCGTACAGCCACTGCTCACCTTGAATTTGTAGCAGGTGTGTAAATGCAGATACTGACTCTTCTGTTAATGGCAGCAACAAAGAACATGACTGTACTTCATCACACTGCTGCTTTTTCCATTTTCTGTTATGCCATGAAAGCCCTAAACTTGGCAACCACAGCCAGGACCAGTCTTGAAGAAAGCAGTCTAGCATTCAGCATGCACATGTTCTAACCAGATTTTTTCATCTCTAACCACTTATTAAATGCTGATCTATAAAATTAGTGCAAGCTAGGCTACATCATCTGATTTCTGTGCATTAGTAGAACAGGAATGCAGACACACAGGGTCTGGACGCTCACTTGGTGTCTCAGAGTGCATTCACAACCTATTTGCAAATTAAAAGATCTAGTTACAATCATGTGAAGCAAGTGATGATTTTGCTTTTAAGAAAATATTTGTAGCTGTGTTGGTGCAGAGTGGCCCTGTCTTTGCCAGGATAAAAATACAGCAGTGGAAATTGAATTTTTGCCAGGATCTACTATTCCTAACTAGAAGAATCTAACACACAATTGGAAAAGTGAGAATTTATAATTAGAGCTATGAAGAATGACAAATATAAATAAAAATAAAATTCAAGGAGAATGAAAATGTTCCTGCCTATGGAATGACTCACAGGTTTTGAATAAAGACAAATCTCAGGCACCTGTTTGCACAGTTTCTTTTTTCTTAAATTTACTTTTAAGAGTTACAAAGAAAAGAACATATGACAAAAATAAGAGGCAGTAAGTCAGTTTTAAGAAAACATGCAAAACAGTTGCAGTTTCATCCATCGTTCAATACATTTTAGCAGATCTGCCCATTATCTTCAGTGCTGCTTCTTTAAACATTCACTTATAGACCATCACTAATTTATTTTTAAGAAGAATTTGAGGTATACCTTGAGGAATGCTTGAGGTTTTCATTTTGACTGTAATGGAGTCCCCAAAGGAAATGTAGATGAATCAAGGGTTTTTATTTAATTGAAAATTATTTCTTTCTATTGAAAAGAAATTAACATGAAGAGCATGATTCACAGCATAGGGAAGAATCTTTGAGGTGAGAGTATTGTGATCATTTTTCTCCCTATGAGGAAAGCATTTTCCAAGAGCCTGTAGGAGGTAGATGCTCACTGTATAAAGCTGAAAATTTCTCTCATTAAGATTCAGACTTTAGGTAGAAGATAGAAATTTGGGGAGGAAAAATTTGAAAGCACTGCCATCAGGTCCTTAATTTAAGTCAGTCTTTCTATTGAAATGAAAAATTCAAAATAGCAACAGTTAAAAGCTACCTTGTTGAATGAACAGACAGGCTTGGTCTGGGTTTTTTTGGTTTTGGGTTTTTTTTGTTTGTTTTTAAGCTTTTCATTAGATCCTGGAAGTTACAGTAATATTATCTCCCAACTAACTGTAAAATGTTTGAAATGCCAAGACGCTTCAGGACAGCATTCAGTAATCACATAAGTAAATTTTAAAGAGTAAATCCTTTTTACTACTTCACAGACATTTATTCTCAAAAGAAGTAGCTGCAGTTAGTAACTGAGAAGGTGACCACATGTGTCACTACAAAGTGAGATGTGAAAAAAAAATTAAGCAGTGTAGAAGAGGTCATGATTTTCAGGATTCTTTTCCACTTGATATACCTCTATTTTGCATTCTCTGTACCCCTATTTATGAGAGTGGGTAGCAGAAATAGGTGAAGTGATAGAGACAATGTACAGTCGTGGTCATATATAATGTATGCATTAAAATAAATGTTGAGACCTTATGCACTACAGATGTCTCCATAAAGCATCAAGGTGTGTTCCTAGGGCACTGTAAGAGCAACCTCAGTTCAGCTAGAGTAGCTGTTTGAAATTTCATAGTTCATGATAAAAACTTATTTATTGTAATTAGCAGCTACAATTATATTACTGATAACAACTCTGAACAGAGCAGTTACTCTGACTCTGGACAGTTACTAGTGTTCAAAGGAATAAGAAAGAGGTGGGTGTATATATGTATTCCCAGGCTCCAGATGAAACTTCACCCAGCATTCCATACTGATGCAACACAATTTCCAAAATGCTGAGAACTTGCACTTCTTTCCAATAGTAATTGGAAACCTGAGTTTACAAGAGAGTTCACTGTCATTGAGGCAGTCAGCAAGCATTTTGCCAGACAATCCTAGACAATAGCACTACAGTTATTGCGTCTTTTTTCACTCCTGCCTTCAAGCATGTAAATTGTTATGATGAAGCCACATCAAAATGGTTTGCCGTCTATGGATTAGCCATAGAAGAGGTAAACAACAGGATTAATAAACAATCAGATTAATTTGAATATGAATTCTGTTGGAAAGAGATAAAACTTTTTTGCTTCAGATGGACTCATAGCAAGGCAAAGGAAATCACTGTATTTTCTAAAACAATCTCTTTGATCTTTATTTTCTGATTAGCTTCAGACCCTGCACAAAATACATAAAGTGTGAGTATAGCCCTTCCACCTCTAGTCTCATATTCTACCAATAACACGACTGTGCCCTAGGTTCCATCAGCAGGAACCCAGTGACTAAGCCTGACTACAAACATCTGCTTTGAAGAACTTGAAGATTTTCATTGCAGTAAAATATACATTTTGAGAACACTGCTGAGAGCCAAAAAATTGCAGAAACACTGCACCAGGGTGCCCTTCTAACACTTCCAGTGAGAGCTGAAAAAGTTCAAAGCTGGTTTCTTAGCCTAAGGCATCTAACAGATATCATACAATGGGGGAATAAAATGTGAGTGATAATGTGTGACCTCTTTGTAAGGAACTTTGAATCTGGTGCAGTGGCCCTTGAACAAATGAAAAACTCTAGAAGGTGAAATGACAGCGGCAAGAAGTGTAATGATAAATAAGGAATTTTCAAGGAAGGCAAAGTCTAAAATAAAATACAAGGCTTTAAAGAAAGATAGATTTGATGAATAGTCAATTTTCTTAAAACTGTCTACAGCTTTTCCCACACTTATGTTTTTAGAACACTACTAGTTCATTACTAGCCACATCCTGAGGGACATGTGTCCATTACATATCCTGAGTTAAAAGATGACACTGCTGTTAAGCACTCAGACTCCAGTGAACGGCTACTTCTTTCCGACATTTTCCTCTTGAAATTCTTGCACAGTCAAACTTAGTTTCAAATCTTTATAGCACTTAAAACCACCAAGACAGTTAATGTTGATAATACTACCACCAAAACACTAAGCCAAATGTAGTCTCATCTTTGATATTTGGATTGAAACAGACAAATCGATCACAAGTGTAGTTTGTTTGACTGGTCACCAGTGATGTCACCTGTTCAGCAAGTTATGTAATCACATACTCTACATTCCAAACAAATGAACAGAGTGTCAAATTTTAGATGAAGTTAGTTTCACTCTTTGCCAATGATTTAACATTCATTGAAGAACTATAAACAAAGTGATATGTACATTTCTGAGATTCATCAGCTTAGTTTATATATAGTCTGCTAAGACTGGCTTGCTAAGAGCATACTTTACAAGAGAACAGAAAAACAGCTCAGCCTCTTCTACTGCTAGGGCTCCCACCTACAGGAGATGACAGAATTAGCACTAGCATTTGGTTAAGAGGTAGGTAGGAGCCTTAACTGGTAAGTCGTTAGATCATTGTATAGAAAACTATGACGAGAAGTCAGTGTTTGATGTGCTAATTTAAAAAGGATCAATTCTGAATTTCTGCAAAAGACTTGCACTTGTTTTAGTACCTTCAAGTTTCACGATGTACACAGTTGTGTCATTGTGACATTTGTCATTAATTTCTCATAAAATTCCTCTTGGCACGTTCCAGTGAGAGAAATCGGCATGTCCTTTCACAGTCACCTGTAAGTATTCCAATTACTGTAACGGGTACCATCATTTATGCCTTTCATAATTTCATGATGATTTACATCTAACTGTGAGGATGCTCAGAATAGCTGAATAGCTGATGATACAGCTAAAATCCCTTCTGCCAATTATTAGAAGTTATTGAAGCATCTCTGTCTTCCTTAATGGCATATTCCTATAGAACTGATGACCAAATGCAAATTCAATTGTAGACAAGCACTTTAAAAATAAGCTTATCTACACCAAATTTTCTCTTAGTGCCTCATTTGTTCTAACAAGGATTTGATTTCATCCTAATAGACTGTAAGTTATGCATTCTCTCATTTTTAGCATCTCAAGGCTTGTGGAAAACACAGAAATACAAATATATATCTTATGAATTTTACAAGTCTTGCCTGTTGGCTTTTTTTGGTTGAGATGGGGCACAAAACAATGGGATGGACTTCAGAGTAGCAGTGAACCTTAAGAACTGGTATCAGCACACTAACCCTTCCCCACCTGTGTCAACTTAAACAAAGCCAAGAGCAGTCAGCCAAAGAGACATTACTTCTAGGATCTCTACAAATCATTTACCTGCTTTAAAGGAGATATTCAGATCTCAGGGCAAAATAAAATTAAATTTGTCCAGTCTATTCCGTCTCAGGGGAGCTCTACAATCCTTGAAAGCAGTGGTGTTTCTCTTGACTGCACTATATATGGTTTGTGGAGAGAAGTCAAAATACCAGTGGTATTTTTGGCCATGTCTCTATTTGATCTGTCTCACTTATTTTCAAATGTTCTGAAAAATAAAGAGTGCAGATCTTTTCAAAAGGAGTTTTATGCAGCTTTAAGACATTTTCCAATATACTTTTTTAAAAAATCAGATTATTTTCCTCTTCTAGTTATTTCATTGTGTAAAGTAGAAGTGCAGCGTGGCAACTTCTTTCACTGTGGTTAATTTTAACCACCATATCATTATGGAGTGCCATTCAAGTTAATCAAGGAATTCCATTATTATTATCATCATGTTAAGAGAGTGAGATCATTAACACTAGTTAAGCTATAAAAAGATGTGACATAGCTGAAAGCTGATGCAATCCTAATAGAAATAAGAAAAAATATTTCTAAGTTTGCCTTTTCATGAACAGATACTTTAATTATCTTAAATGTAATTACATACACATTTGGAATGAATACCATCCCATTTAGAAAAATCTGGATTGTTAATATAATCGGTTCCCAGTTAATTCATAAAGGTAACTTTCTAGAGGTAGGAGGTGTAGAAAATAATTTTTTAAAAGTGATATTATAAGGTTCTGTTTTTATTCTGGATCACTTCCACCACATTCTCCCAGTGCATTTGTTCTCTAAAATGCTGTTTAATACTTAATGTGATTTAAAACTACAGTTTTTGCCAGACTGACTTGCATGATCACAGAAAACATCCTACAGGTCAAGTAAGATCCCAGCTCCTATCTGTGCAGAATCACTGTCCTTAGTCAATGCAAGCATCAATCTTTTTCCTTAATCATATAATGAGAGGTACAATTTAAAATAGTGGGGTTGACATAGATATTACTGCAGTTAACTACATCAATAGTTTTAAAAGGCAGGAAAAAACCACTCCCTCACAGTATTTGTAGCTGAATAACAAAACATTAATGTGTATTTAATCTATATAACAATTATATGTTAAATCTTTGTTGTAAAAAAAGATGTCATTGCATGCTGTTGGTAATGAATATATTAGACTATCTGAAAAAACTCAAGGTAAATGCATTCATAAAACTGTGACGACCTGGACTGAAACATCACAAAACCTCATTAATGTTATCATTTTAAATCAGTGAATAAATTCGGATTTGTGGTCTTCATCACTCATTTCTTGCATAAGGAGCCACCACCACATTTCTGGGAGAACTTGTGCACTCAGATTGAGCTCAAAATGATCCCTAAACTTCAGGTCTGAAATTAATTCTCTTTAAAGCAATTAACTACTTTATTTACTCGCCTGCTTTTCTCAAGAAGTATGACCTAAGGCTTAAGAGAAGAACAATAGATTTAGCTGTCAAGAGTTACTATTAGAACTCTAATTCTCTTTTCTCCCAGCCCAGGTAGTACAGCAGCTGCTAAGGATCATAAAACTAAGACGCTACAAAGCTTTTACTATTATGATTTCTAGCACAGCAAATGGCTTTGCCAAGCACCACTAATATATAAATATTTTCCTTCTACGCACTGTTGCTTTTCAAAGCTTCAGGGAACAGAACATTTTCAGGAAACACAAGCATAAATATCTTTTATCTCTGTGCAATTTTTAGCTCTCCCACATTGACTATTTCCACATAAACAGCCTTGAGACCAAGTTAAAATACTTTCATCTAAGTTAAAAAAAAATAAATTTAAAACATCTCTAGAAAAAACCTAAAGTTCCTGGTTAACAGGAGCTCCCTTCAGGAGCTGTGTATTGCCAATGTAAAGTAATAGATCAATAACATGTCCTCAATTCATGACAAATGATCTTGATCTTCTACATACTTGAGTCAACAGGATCCAAGTATTGTGATTACTGACACAGTCACTCTGCTACAAACCACCAGAAAGCTGTCTACTCCTGATTTTTCATGAATAAATTTTATTGGCCAAAACCATAAAAATTGGAAGAGCCTTTCCTCAACTGAAAGCTGCTTGATCATGGATTCTTATCTCTATTTCTGTAATTGGATTACTTAAGTCATATCTTATGGCAGGAAGCTTGAACAAGTAATCTTCATAAAACATGGCCAACACTCTTCTGTCTTTGAACTGACACAGCAACTGTTTAGCAGTTTCCTCAGACAAGATGGATAACTGTGGCTCCCCTCCAATTGTACTAATACTCCAAGAAAGTTATTATGAAGCATTTTCTAGTGAAACATAGCTGCTCTTTCTAAGTTGATCTCATCTCTAAGGTACAATTACAAACAAGCTTCATCCCTCAGCAAGTTTCAAGTACTGAGATGCACATGGAATGAAGGTTTCCATTAACCAGTATCATACATATGACATTATACTACTCAAAACACATTTTAAGATAATAGACAAATTTCAGAACACCAAAGCACTAGCATTAAGTTCACTAAAATCTGTGTTTGTTTATACTCAAGTATTGACTGTGTCTGTTTTGCCTTGTGTAACATAAGAGGCTATTTGGATGCTTGAGTTGAGACAAATATTCCTTATGCCTTGTGAATTTAACATGAATTAAGGGAAGTGAGTATACATGGAAAAATATTCACAACTGTGTAGGTCTGAAATGTAACTGTGCAAGATAAAAAGGTCCATACTCATGTCAGACCTTTTGACACACAAGCTGCTTTTCACTGTCTTATTTTAACTATGAAAAGTGCATCGCATTTTCATGTGATAAATATTTAAGTGAGTAACTGGCAACTGGTATTAGATGGCTTACTAAAAATTCACATTTGTATTAATCTGCATCCCTTAAACAGAAAGGCAGCTTTTCTAGGGACTATATCACTATGCTGAGCAAATTGACATTGCTGGCTGAGCAGCTCATTCCTGCATTCTTAGAAACACAGCTTTTACAGAAGCAGTTCCAAGAATTAAGGCAACGCATGCCAGGTTTCACAGCAGGTAGTCACTGGCATGGCAGCAACTCCAGTTCTCTATTCCTGTTCCTGAAAACACCACCCACGTCTAAAAACCTGGGTGTATTTCTATGTGCGATTGCCTTAGCAATAACATGAGACATCCAACAAAGTTAGTTTGAGTAATGGAAGAGGAAGTAGACTGCGTTTTTCAGAAGGTTAAAGCACGTTGTCGTTTCAGCTTTCACACATATTAAACCTTGATTTTTTTTTAACTTTGTTACTGCATATGACATACAACATACACTTGCACCAAAACGGCAAGGTAAGTTCTCGGGACAAAACATCAGTGCACACCCACACCCATTTACACCCATTTTACTCTCTGCTAGGTCCATCTCTAAGGTTTCCTGTGGCAGTAGCAGGTTTCTGTTTGCCGTGAGACTTCACTTTATCCCACACAGTGTGTAATCTCAAGAAACACAACATTAAATTCAGTCTCTCTTTTGAAAGTCTGTAGAAAAGACTGCATTATAACTGCCTAAAGGCTCTACCACCACCAAATATCTCTAATATTCTTGCTAATGCAATTTCAGAGCAGTTTACTGAATGCAGCTTTTCAATTTAAAAAGGATCATTCTTGATAGCATTTCAACTTTTGATAGCATTTCACTTTTGCTTTTCTTCTGTTTGTTCTGTTAGTTCATCTGACATTTGACATCTCGGTCTCCCTTTTCCTTGTGTATTCAATGCATCTGAGCAACTAGAGTAAAAATCACTGTTCAGGCTAATAGGTACCCTAAACAGTTACAGAAATGTACATTTTCTCTACTTTTACTGAGTTTTGCCCCTCAGTATAGGGATCCTTTGTTATTTAAACATATTCCAGTTCAGAGATAAACAATTAGTTAGGTTTTGTAAGTCCTGAAATTCAAAAATGAAGAGCCCAACCTTTAATAACAGCAGCCCTTCCTGAATATTTTCAATTCATGCTCATACAGTATGCTCAAATGCAACTGGAAACTGGTAAAATGTCAATTACTACTCCCTAGGAATTCACATTAATATTAATGTCTCCATGATAAGTGACTCCTGAGTGTGGGAATAAGGCACTTGGAACATCTTCATAATTTATATCCTTCCTGTATTGTCAAAATAAACTACTCAACTCAGTGAAGACTTGACATGGCTACCCTAACCCAATTAAGGGAAGAAAGGGCAGGCAGAAGGACAAGGGAACATCTGAATTCTAGAAACCAGAGACAGGATGTTTTTTTCTAAGGGAATTTGAATGGTTTGATGTCACTGCATAGAGGCTCTAGAGAGTTTCAGCATATGACTGAAATGCAAAAGATTTTGTTTGAACCTCAGGATATTTTTATTTAGAATCATAGAATCATCAGGGATCGGAAGGGACCTTGAAAGATCATCTAGTGCAATCCCCTTGCCACAGCAGGACACCCCGACCAGGTCCACGCGGGTTTCAAACATCTCCAGAAAAGGAGACTCCACAAACCCCCCAGGTAGCCCCCTGCAGTGCCCCATCAACCTCAGTGGGAAGAAGCTACAGAATCGGTCAGGGTTGGAAAGGACCACAGGGTCATCCAGTTCCAACCCCCTAGCTCTTAGATCCAAGCAAGTATTTGAAAATTTCAAGAGGGTTCTAATGTTCTAAAATCAGTTACCTGTGGGCCAGGTAAAGCACCTTGAAACAAGGTGCAAAAGCAGGGTACATTGGTACCAGAGATATCCCTTACTCTTAGTGATCCTCATACTCTTTGTTGCTACCACTTGAATGTCCCTTAGGAGAGAAAATGCACTTAGATTACATGCCACAAACCACTCTAATTTTCCTTACCTGAGGATTAAAGTTGAGAAAAAGAACTTTGTAGTCGTACAACATAGTCTGAATCGAGGTTAATCCAATTCAGTCTCAGTGTTCTACTCGCTTTGGTTAGCAATAAAGCAACCTGCTTATCTTACTGATGCTGTAAGACATTCTTCAGCTTGTGCTTAAGTGCACAACTTGGGATTTGCAGTAAGTTTGTGACAAATGCTATTTTGAGCTGAAATAGGTGACACTAGATGCTGTCACTCAACAGCTTAGTGATCTAAAATTACACATAAACTCAGTTCCTCCAGTAAGCTGCAGAGTGACAGCCAGCTTGGCAATAGGTGTTCTCTAAGGAATCTCTAACAGAAGCAGCACAAAGTTCACTCCAGCTTCTGATCTGTATTTCAGAGGAATTCAGTGGATTCAGTTAAGACCAAACAGCTGCTGTCATGGCACAAAAAAATGTAGCAAGCCTTAAACACCTCAATGATTCTATGAGAGCAGTTGAAACGCTTCAGTACATATTTGTTATACAATCATTCAGGTTGGAAAAAACCTTTGAGATCACCAAGTTCAACTATTAATCCTACTCTACCAAGTTCACCATCAAACCATATCACTGAGCACTGCATCTAAACGACCTTTAAAAACACAATAACCCAAAAAGGAAATACATCCTTGGGACTACTTATAGTACAAATAATTCCAGAAATTGTGCTTGAAACTGATTTTTACAAGAAACTTCTACAGGCTTTTCTAGGTCTCCTTTTAATCTTTGCCACAAATGACAGAATGGAAAAAAAAAGCATTTCTTTTCCTGATGAACACTGGTATTCTGCCATCACCACCCTTTAGAACACGAACTTTTGGTTTTGTTTTAAAATGTAAAAGCTAAACACTAAATTTCAGAAGGAAATCAGAGTCAACACTAAACTAGGAAACACAGATATGTCTAGAGAAAATGAACTAAAAGGTCATTGAACTCAGATGGCAACATTTGAATTTAGACATTGCTCAACTGTATGGTGATTGTCTGCACTCTAGACAAATAACCATAAAAGATATGCCTCAGGGGAAGTAGCATCCAAGTCTGAGCAAGCACCTGATTATTGTAGACTAGGTACAAGTGTAGAAAATCCCATTTCTGATCATTTCTGAGAAACTGCTTTTATTTCATTAGGAGCAAGAATGTAACTGGTGGAATACTTCCTTTTTTTAAAAAAAATCCTCCTGCATCAATTATCGCTGGTACACCAGATGTAATATTTGTATTTTTCACATTGTCACAACCATACAATATAATCATTCCTTATACATTGTCAGCCCAAGAGCAGACTGTGAAGAAAGAAAAACCTGCGAAGTGAGAGTCCTTCCCTATTTCCCACACCAATATTTCTTTTCTAGCTGTTACAGAAGCCTCAGAACTGTTACAGTTCATCTTTTGGGAACTGAGAAATTCAAGACCAGTCTGGATCTGTTCCTGTGCAACTTGGTCTAGGTGGTCCTGCTGTGGCAGGGGGATTGAACTAGATGATCTTTTGAGGTCCCTCCCGATCCCTGATGATTCTATGATTCTATGAAATGCTTATTCATTTAAGCATAGACTGGTGTTAAACTTTGCATAATGGGTCAGTGGCAAAACTGAGAAATCTGTATTATCTTTCCTGGAAAATGAGTAGAAACTCAAGTCCTGAAAAGTTCAAGTTTGGTAGAGAGACAATTTTACAACTGGGTAAAGGGCCACTGTAATTAATAATAAAAAAACCAATTAATAAGAAAGTTAAGTCAAACTATGGATGGGTCACATCAGAAGCAACACACCTCCAGAATCTAGCCTACAACCTCATGTCATGAAGAAATGAGTACCAGGGAAAAAACCCACAGCAGAATGCACTTTTTCTAAATGGTAGTGTAAATAGTGATTACAACTTACTGGGAAAGCAGTGTGCTAGAGTACACCTCAGCAATTCTGCATCCAACAACTAAGTATTTCTATTTAGAACTGAGTTCATAAAAATATGTTACACTTGACCAGAGCAGGAAGGAGTGAAGTTCCAGCTCTTTGGTAATTAGCCTGATTAGCTGCATCCTGAGCTGCATCAAGAGAAGTGTGACCAGTAGGTCAGAGCAGGTGATCCTCCCTCACTATTCTGCTCTCGCGAGAGCCCATCTGGAGTACTGCTCCCAGTTCTGGACCCCCAACACAGGAAAGATATTGAACTGTTGGAATGTGTACAGATCAGGGCCATGAGGATGAGTGGAGGACTGGAGCACCTCTCCTATGGTGATGGGCTGAGAGGTAGGGCTGTGCAGCCTGGAGAAGAGGAAATTCCAGGGAGACCTTAGAACAGCCTTCTAGTACCTGAAGGGGGCTACAGGAAAGCTGGGGAGGGGCTGTCTCCAAGGGCTTGGAGTGGTAATGGTTTCAAGCTGGAAGAGGGGAGGTTTTGACTGGAAGTCAGAAGGAAGTTCTTCACAGTGAGGGTGGTCAGACACTGGAACAGGTTTCCCAGGGAGGTTGTGGCTGCTCCCTCTGTGGAAGTGTTCGAGGCCAGACTGGATGGGGCCTTGAGCAACCTGGTCTAGTTGGGGTTGTCCCTGCACGTGGCAGGGGGGTTGGAACTAGATGATCTCTAAGGTCCCTTCCAACCTGAACCATTCTATAAATCTATGTTACTATCAGAAGGAAAAAATGCTTTTAATTCCTGAAAAGCTTGAGTACAGACTTAGCACAAAACTTTGCTGTATGCATAAAAAACCCATAATAATTCCCCGCCCCTATATAGATGTAAGGTATTGGAAATCAGATGATACTATTTGTGTCATTTTCTCATGTGCAAAATTAATGCACACCTCACTTGTATTTAAAAATGTGTATGGACAGATCTCCAAAGAAGTGAAATAAGAAATAAAATTAAAAAATCCCTCAAAAACCAGTCAGGCAAAATGTACATAAAAGGCAAAGGTTTTGTAAAACTGCAGTTGGAAGACCACAGCCCCTTTGTCCCTACCTGTTTTTTCTGTAATCGAATTGCTGCTTTAGGAGTGTATTTAGCAGGCATTAATAGTTTTGAAAGTGGCACATTTGCAAATATTTTCACATCAGAAATTGATTAGGACAATCAACCGTCCTTACACAAGTTTTCACATTATGAATCCAAATCACACCAAATCAAACTCATCAAGTGGGAAGACAGCCATGGCAAGGCAGAATCTTTTCTATTGAGTTTTAAGAGAATGTGCAATGCAGGCTGACCTATCCAAATGATGCCCAAATACAGCCCGGAAACGTAGCAAGTGGAAGCTACATGAAAGTGCTGTATAACTGGCAGTTTATGATGGCTGCCAAGTATTATTCTGAGTTGTTCAAGTTCTTAAAGCATTTTTACTCACTCAAATGTTTGTGTTTAGGAGTCTTTTGGACTGATAAATTGAATTTACAAGTTAGATAATTTAAACAGCCACTGAGGCTACTACTTCTGAGTAAAGGACTTTTATCATTTGATTTAAGAAAGAAAACTGAAGTATCCTTTGTATGAGCAATTACACAGGTATAACTGTGGACTGAAAGAAGTTTAATGCTTAAAAAGGCAGATACCTGTTAAAATCAGGAAGTCAGAACCTTAAGCAATTTATGCACTTCTGAAAGCTCTAAAGAAATAGATTTCTCAAGAAGCCCTACTATAACTGGCTAAAAATTGCTCCAGGCACTCAGATACTAAAAAGTAAATTGTTTAAATAAAAAATATTTTAGTTGTATGAGAGTTTTGATTAAAACTAACAAGCTTTGTAAGTGGTTATTTAATTTAGCATATGACTGACTTCCAGACTAGAAATTTGAATATATCTTCACTTAGCAGGTTAATGGTTCTCCATAAATCTGCTTTCACAAACACTCCAAATAAATCGCTATGGTCACAGTAGTTTACTTGTAGAAACCCTTCTGTGGGTAGGGCAAGAATATCACTAAGACAACTGGAGTTTTGCAATTAGAGCCACAGGAAAAGAGTGTACTTTGTAAAATTAGAGCCTACTTTAAAGTGCAGTTGTGCTGAGCACATTTGCTATCCCAGAAGGTACTTTGCAATTATTTATTCACAGAACTGTGGACCGAATCTGGCATGAATGAATGTAAAAGAATCTGGTATTTGTCTCAAGATACTCTAAAACCAGTATTTTAGAAACAGCTGTCCATCACCGCATAGAAATGCTTCAACTTAGTGTCTTCCTCACAAATGCTCTAAAGAAATTTAAACTTCAACATAATCATATCAGTTTGTCTACACTACAAGTCCTTAAAGATTATTTAACTTTGAGTTTATTCAAATCAGCAAGTACTGAGAACATTCTTGCTGTTGCACAAGGCAAATGATCTGTGCCTTCCCCAATAGTCCTATCATGTAATTTAGTCTGAGTACTAACACAACACATCAAATACATCATCAAAAGTACATAGTAGTATCACATTTTAAAGCTTGGTGCATAAAGAAATGAATTCCATGATTGCTTTAGAAACTGGAAGCAACATAGTAACTGCTTTAAATCTGTAAGCAAAAATAGCGGAGAAAAGCACAATGACATGAAAATATGAGCTAAAAGAAGTAGAAAACTGAAGAGTGGTTTAATTATTTTAATATCCTGTGTAATAGGTTTACTATTGACTATTGTCTCTAGTAAATCCACAGCTTGAGTTGGAAAAAATTATCCTAGATGATACTTTCTTATTAGAACTCAAAAAGAACATTACATCCCCTAAGAATTTAAAGAATTAACTTTGATATGTTAGCATAATGAAATTTCATCATGATCTGCAAAGATGGTGTGCAAATTACCCTGCAATGCCTAAGAGTGTTGTAGGTACCGTGATGTTTTGTGGTTACAAGTTTTAAAGCTGTTTTTAATGGTTAATTATGTTGTCTGGTCAGAAAAAAAACAAAACCCAAATCAGTATCTGAAAGACCATATGCTGCTTTTTTGTGAGAAACATTACCATGTAATTCCTCCTCAGATGAAGATACTGCAATATTTGCTTTATTCTCACATCAGCTGTACTCCTATTAAGCTTTTCAGCAAAAGCAACTGCAGAAGCAACTAGATACATTTCTTTAATGTCCTATCATCAGAATCACAGAAACCATGGAGTTGGAAAGGAGTTCCTGAGCTCTTCTAGAGCAACTGCCTGCTCAAGTAGAATCAGTTAAAGTAGGTTGCTCAGGACTATGCCCAGTTGGGACTAACAGCTACAAGAATGGAGAAGATTTTACAGCATGTTGGACAACTTTTCCAGTGTTTAGTCAATCTTGTTAAATAAATTTTCTTTTGTTCAGACAGAATCTCATACCCATCAGCTTGTGCCCATTGTCTCTTGTTCTGTCAGTGAGGATTAACAAGAAGAATCTTTACTTGCTCCATTAGTTATTTACGCACACTGGTAAGATCCCCCAACACCTTCTCCTGGCTTAACAGTCCCAGCTCTTTCAGCCTCTACTTACATGAAAAATATTCCAGTTCTTTGATCTTCATAGACTTTCTCTTGACTATGAAGATTGCCCAGGAAAGTTAGTCCGTATCTTTCATGTTACTGAGCCCAGAACTTGACCCAATACTCCACGTGTGGCCTCATCAATATTGGGTTGCAGGATCACCTCCTTCAAACTGCTGACTGAAGTCCTTCTAATGCAGCCAAGGATGCTGTTGGCTTTCTTGGCAGCCAGAGCAAACTTGCTGGTTCATGGTCAGGTTGCTGATCACCAGAATTCCAAGGCCCTTCACTGCAGAGCTGCTCTCCAGTGTTTTGGTCTCCATTGTATACTGGTGCGTGAGGTTATTCCTACACAGGTCTACATACATAGGTATTCCTACATCCTCCAGTCTGCCCAGGTTCCTTATAGCTTCTCTCATGGCCAGCTCTTGTTGTAGACTGAAGTTCTTTAATAGTCAGTGTAGGTCTGATATGACATGTAAAACTTAAGTAAACTTTTAGCTATTCCAGTGCTGAGGTTACAAATATGCATTTTGCGGGTTATATGGCTCAATTCAAAATAAAGTGTGGGCAAAATTTACTTACTACCAGAACTATCATCCTTACCTGTCATCTAAGATTAAAGTAGAAGGTTTTTTACTGAAAGACTTATATGATTTTGGAACGGGCTGCCCACGGAGGTGGTCAAGTCGCCATCTCTGGAGGTGTTCAGGGTTAGGCTGGATGAAGTGCAGTGGCATGATCTAGATGCCAGATGTTAGGTTTATTTGGTTGGTTTTAGATTGGACTGGATGGTCTTTAAGGTCTTCTCCAGCCTCATCATTACTGTCATACTGTGATACTGTGACTTTTTCCACTACACTTGATACTCTCTCTTTTCTAGAATCTGCCATTCTAATTTAAGAGCTATATGAAATAGTTTGTGATTGCCTGTGTTTTTCAGAAACTACAGAGAAAATTTTACATGAAATAAAGTTTAGAAAGCCTGTACCACCACAGAATTAATCAGTAGTTCATGTTTCCATGCCGATCATTATCTTTAAACTGCTGTGCAATTTATGAAACTCAAATCAACAACAGCAAAAAGAACAGTGAGCAAATATTTTACTCAAATACCAGTCATACAGCTTTCATATTGCTTTCCCAGACATTTTAGGATGAATGAGAACAAAGTGAGAGCCAAAGCACTGGTGGCTAAAATCTCAGCCTTCTAAAGTCAATTTAAAATGCCAAAGGGAAAATTATAGTAGTGCAGAAACAATAGATGAAAGGAAATTTCTCCCATTTATTTAAATATTTGGGAGAAGAAAGGCACAGAGAGGGATATACAGGCTGTTCAGGCTGGAATAAAGGAGCTACACAGTGCCAGAAGCAGAGATGTTTGATTTATGATAAAGAACAAAGTGTAACTGCAAAGTTTGGTAAATACGAAGAATTAGTTCTTTAGAAATAAAACTGGGTATAACTATGAGGTCAAAGGTTTTAATGCAACAGCTTTGAAAGCAATTAATTGAAGATCAGGGTAGTCAAGCATAAGGTATTATGAGAAGAACAAGAGTCATACTTAATGTAGTCATTACTAAAGGGTTCATATATGCATATGTTAATCAATTGTACTACATTCCAGCACATTTTCCAGTTATTCTTGCATTTAGCATTCTCTTCCTGCCTTTGTTATATTAAACTTACAAGTCATCATAATTATAAATCTGGAAAGTACCGTCCCTTCTCTGAAAGAATCATTGCCCATTAAATTAACCACAAAATTCTGTGAGAGTATTTTGCTGTATACTCTGATTGTCAAGATGTGTGAGCTATTTTGAATTAAAACAGCAGCAACACTTGGAACTGCTTTTTGTGAAATACCATTTAAAAAGCATTTTACCAGGTAAGAATCAGCTCAGTGTTTATCAACCAGACAGAGATCCACAGCTTGAATAATGAAAAAAACCCACAAATGTATTTTCCTATTTATTCTTCTGCCACTCTCTAAAAGCCACTTCTTTAGTTAAATCTTCAGCCAGTAAACCCTCCTAATACAGTTAATAAACCGGGTAAAAAACTGAAATAGTTAATCATTAAGCAAACACTGCCCTACTGCAATACAGTAGAGGGAGTGCACAGGGGAAACAGCACTTGTACTCAGTCCGTTTATTTTTCTAGGCATTTGCAACTGCACACCAGTTCTGATTTCTGTAATAAGAAAGCCCTCTGCTCAATCTTGCATCTGTCAATATTAAGGGCATAGAAAGACAAACAACAACATACCAATTAGAGGACGAAGTTACCCACATAGTGCTAAAGTATTGAGGATTAGAAGCTTGAAGATAGAAGAGGGGCAAATATCTCCACAAAGAATTCTTGTTACTCAATGTTGCTGCACCCAGAGACACAACAATGAATGACAGAAATAGGTGCTTACTCCACACATTTCCTGTTCATGGTGTGAATGCAGGTTGGTGGGGATATTCTTGATTGTGGACAGACCTCAGATGAAAAGGCAATGGGAAAGAACAGTCCAGGGTGATCTGCCACACTAAGAAGCTGGATACTAGAGTAGGTATATTAGAGGTAAGTATGCTACATAAACCCCTTTAGCAGATCCACACATTACAGCACATGAATAGAGAAGCATATAGCTCAGAAATAAGCACATATTGTCAACTGCTTGGAGGTGTGCCTTCCAGGACAACAAATGCTTGTCTAAGCAACCCCTCACCTTCAACTTCTCTGCTTCAGCTAACCAAAAATAGCTGAAAAGCCTACAGCATGGTATGAAAATATCAGAAATGGAAAAGTGGAGTTTTGGGCTTCTTTTTGTTTGCACTGAGGTTAATACTGAACACTTAGGAACTGTTCGCTCATCCCTCCAAATCCATTTCAGAACTGGGCAGAGAGAAATTTAATGAGATACAACGGTCAGTGTAGAGTCTTGCATCCGGGGAAGAACAACCCCAGGGACCAGTATAGGTTGGGGACTAACCTATTGGAGAGCAGTGTAGAAGAAAGGGATCTGGGAGTCTTAGTGGACAGCAAGATGACTATAAGCCAACAATGTGCTCTTGTGGCCAAGAGGGCCAACAGCATCCTGGGGAGGATCAGAAGGGGGATGGTTAGCAGATTGAGAGAGGTCCTCCTCACCATCTACTCTGCACTGGTGAGACGGCATCTGGAGTATTGTGTCCAGTTCTGGGCCCCTCAGTTCAAGAAGGACATGGAGCTGCTAGAGGGTGTTAGTATAGAGCAACAAAGATGATGAAGGAAGAAGAACAGCTCCCTTAAGACGGCAGGCTGAGGGAGCTGGGTCTCTTTAGCTTGGAGAAGAGGAGGCGGAGGGGGAACCTCATTAATGTCTATATGTGAGGGATGGGTGTCAGGACGATGAAGCCAAGGTCTTCTCAAGGTCATCTAGTGACAGGACAAGGGGCAATGAATGCAAACTGGAGCATAATAGGTTCCATATAAATATCAGAAAAAAATTCTTCACAGTGAGGGTAACGGAGCATTGGAACAGGCTGCCCAGGGGGGTTGTGGAGTCTCCTTCTCTGGAGATGGTCAAGACCATCCTGGATGTGTTCCTGTGCAACTTGTTCTAGGTGATCCTGCTGTGGCAAGGGGATTGGACTGGATGATCTTTTAAGGTCCCTTCTGATCCCTAATGATTCTATGATTTCTACAAGTTGCCAAAGCACATAGAAGGGTATACGCATTGGTGCATGCTACACAGAGAACCTTCTCACCTGCTTCCTGTTCAATAAAAGCAGCAGCAATTCCAGGACAGAATCTTCCACTTCCCTCTTCCTACATTTATACTTTTCATTAGCCAAAGAAGTTATCTAAGTCTTCTGCACTAATTTCTAAGTGGGCAACGGGATCATCTTAGTGTGAACTGCATAATGATGACATTACAGTATAGCTAGCTGAAATGTTCTGAGTCCAGAGTAGTTAAAATATTTTCTAGGTGGCAATACTACAGAAAACCAGCAAAGTCCTACATACAGCATCATAATCTGTAGCTGTGGATTAGTTATTTCAGAGAATTTTATGAAATCATTCTATTTGCTAATTTGGGAACATGTCCACCAAAAGCAGAACTCCAGTTATTCTTGACAGAAACTTAAATTTTGCTCATCCTTCTACAGAAAAAGTAGATTCCTCCCCATATATACATATAAAATACAGCAAACTTCAATCCAATATGAACAATAGCATCAAAATCTTTTCCTGCCTGGATTTTCTATAGCATAAGCATATTCACACGAGATCATTTCACATCACATATGCAACCCACACCACTACAGTTCAGGTACCAATAAGGTTGACAATGTCTTTTCAAAAAATCACAGGAATGAGAGTAATGAAGGCTTCCTGTCTTCAAACTTTATTCGAAGTACCTTAGCTCTCTTGATTTCCAAACTTATTATGGACAATGTTGTTTGGAATAGTCAGCCTTGATTTATGTGGTGGAAATCATGCATAAAAAACTGGTAGCCATCTGCAATGAAACAACTGGCTCAGTGGATCAGGGGAGAACAGTTGTTTCTCTCTTGGCTTTATCAGGTCTTTTAGTCTTCTGTCAGTCAAATCCTCACACTAATGAATTTCAGACAAGGTAAGCGGTCAGTGAGATGGACAGAAAACTGGCTGAATTGCCAGGCTCACAGGACTCTGATTAGCAGCATGATCATAACAGATCACAAGCAGTGTACCCTGTGGTCAGTCTTTGCTATTGGTCTGGGTAATGCCAACAGTGTGCACCTTCAGTTACTTTGTAGGCAATACAAATCTGGGAAAGCATTTACTACCTGGTTGTGCCTCCACTCAGATATCTTAACAGGGTAGTGAAATTGGCAAGATGCAACTAATACAATTCAAAGGAAAAGGTAAGGTCTTGCACCTGGGTAGTAGTAGCTTCTGGCACTAGTAGCTATTTGGGACCAACTAGCTGAAAAGGTGGTCTGCAGAGAACCACTTTGGGACCTATCTTACTGAGTGAAAAACACTGTGAACACCAAAAATCAGGTAATGTATGCAAATAAAGGCCAACTGCATCCTTTACTACATTAGGGAGATGATCTTCCCGGCAGCACTGATCAGACCACATCTGAGTACTGGGTCCTGTTCTAAGCTCCCTAGTTACATAAAAGCTAAGAAGTTTCTCTAGTAAGTCCAGAAAAGGTTCATGAAAACAATCAAAGAACTGAAGCATCTTTCAGACAAGAGTGAACTGAGACTGTACAGCCTGGAGACAAGGTTCATGTTGGGGGAGCTCACACGTTTAAATACCTAATGGGGTAAATAAAGACTGAGCCAGACTCTTTTCAGTGGTATCCAGTGACAGGGAAAGAAAGAAAGGGCACAAACAGAACCACAGGAAATTAAATTTAAATGTAATAAGATACTTCTCCCCCCACTTTATTCTAAGAATAATCAAAAACTGGCACAGGCTGCCTAGAAAGGTCATAGTCCCTAGTATTTGAGATATTTAAAACACAGTCCTAGACAACTATCAATAGATGTATGACCCTTGTGAGCAGAAAAGTTGGACCATATGTCTTCAAACATCAGACATTCTGTAATTTTATCCTATGTTCAGGCCTCTGCATTTAAAAAAACAAAACAAAACAAAAAAACCCGTAACTTTGGAAATAAAAAAGCTATCCACTGAAGTTTCCAGACTGCTGCTTCCATTACACTTGTGCATCTTATTCTGCAACTGACTAACCCATGCAATAGTGATTTAGGTATTTAATGCATCCAATAAGGTAAAGAAAAGGTAAGAGGTAAGAAGCAAAGGCAGTATTCATGGGCATGTAGTACTATTGGCTAGAAACAATATTGCCTATAAAACTATGTGGTATTTTGTATTTCTCTTTTACTGTGATGTATCTTTTCATTTCCACTATTGCAATCTATTGCTTTCATACAACTGTAGAAAATATAAACCAGTGAACACATGATACAGTAGGTCAACTCTTAAAAGCTTTATCACTATTGGACTAGACGATGGAGTAACCTTACTAGCATGTCACAGAGCTGTTTTATGTATCTGTCCTCACTTGGTTCAGTACTGAAATTCAGGAAGGGCAAATGCATCAAACTGATAATTTGATTAAACAGCTCCTCTTCCACGTGAATGTACTTGTCTACTCTTGATTAGTCCTAGTGATCCATTCTTCCTCACTGACTTTGTAAGACTTTTTGTACCAAATCCCTGCAGCACAGTGAACAGACAGACCTGAGCAGAACAACTTTCTCAACATGTTTTTATTTAGGAGTTACTATCATCATCAAAATCGCTGCTCTTAAGTGCCCAAGACTGCCTTTATTCTCATGTATTATGCAAAACAATTCCTCAAGTATACTGAAAATGAAACAACTTACCATATGCTTCACATCCTGCTCAGCACTCAGAAGGAAAATGCAGGAAATTAGTAATGGCGGTGGACATCTATGCCACTCAGCACCGGTTTCACTTAGTAAGGCCTGTTCCTTCTATCCACACTGAGAGCTGTGACCTGTCCTGTAAAGAAGTAAGCATTGGCAATTTAGTCATCTTGCTTGAAGTGGACGGTTTCTATAAACTGCGTGTAACAGGATTATTTTCTTCCTTCAGATTTGCACACAAGCTGTATCAGTACACAGCTGGGTCAACATAGCCAAGAACACACTTTGACCCACTGATTACAAGAATGGGTGCCAAGTTCAGTGCCTATGTACAAAAAACAACTGAAGCTGGCAAATTATTCTTTCAGGTTGATACTTTCAAGTAAAACCCCAACTACTGAAATCTCCTACTATTTCTATGCTGCCTTACAATTCTGCAGTAACAGATCTACAAAACTGTCAAAACTTCTCTAACTGAGAATATCAAGTGCTCAATGATACAAAAAGCCTAACCAAACAAACCACAATGAAAAATCACGTGGTAAAAGCATTTCTAAAGGTTTTACAGGAAGCCCTCAACTTTCCCATCAGTGAAAGAATTTCAGTTAAGTGTAGAAGTTTACCTGCACCTATAAATATAGTGACTGAAGGTAAGGGAGGGAGTAAAAAAATAGAACTTAAACAAACATACATGGATTGACTACTACCTGCTCTGGCAGTTGGTACGTACCATGAACTCTGATCTGTATAGCTTTTGTAATTTAGAATGAAACCACATATAACTTTTCCATTCAAGTAGAGTATTTTATTACAGGATCTCATGGAATAATGCAGGCAGTAATACCTTCTTATTGAGAGACTTCATTTCACATATAAAGCCATCAAGACTTTATGATTAGTCTACCTCATTTCTTAGAGCAACACAGGGAAATTATCTGTCATATTTTGAAAAAAGTCTAAAGTTTTATTTTCAAATGCATCCTGATCTACTGTAATTAATCTTGTTTGAATAAGTAACTAAAACTACAGCAAATCAGGATCTGATATTTTTCAAAGAAGCAATCAATTCTGGACAACTAAAACACTCAGAAGCCATATAATAAACAAAAATACTTTGTTTTAATCCAGTTTTGCCAGAGACTAAGTAATGCATGAAAATGAGCAAGCATCAGTTATCAGAAATGCAAAAATAACTTTATAGCAGTAGCTCAGTAAAAGCTTTTCAGGATGAGAACTACTACATAAAGCAACATGCAAGTTCACAGAAATACAAATACTAATCAACAAATACAACACAGTGGCACCCACAAATTTCCTCAAACACCTATTTAAAACATGTTGTACAAATCTAGAGTGGCTGAAAACTTTACAACACAGTTTTTTTATTCTAAAATGTAGATGCTTCTCTATTAGACAATACCATTTTGATTTTATGAGCTTCCCAAATCAGGGAGAGATCCTACTATAAATTTGGCATTCTCTAGGATTCTCTGCCAACTGGAACACAGGTTTCCAGCCCTCCAGTCATCATGAGAGCCTGCATTCCTCTCAGATGTTAGTTAAGAAGCTCCAGATGAATATTTAGGCTCCTAACCATACATAGCTGGGAACCTCATTAGGTGTGAAGTTGTTTTTTAGGCCTTTTAGGTTATTTTATTTAGGGATTATTGTTACTCTGTTTTGTGAGTCCAAATACAGCTCACTGCTCTGTCTATGGGAGAAGGAAAGAACAGTTTTGATTCCTCTCACTTTCTTGGCTTTACCATCATATAAAGTATTAACAAAACACTGTTTTTGAAAATGACATGAATTTAGTCCTCTATTTGGAACTGGATACACTTAAATTACTTTAGTCAAATGGAAACTGGATTTCCATTAAGCTTAATATAATCAGGTAACAGGCAGAGAAAGTATGCCTCAGTGAAGTTAAAGCACAATAAAGGCTGGACAAACTTTTCTCTTAAACATTCACTGTTGCTGGCACGAAAAGTAACAGGTGAGTTAGTAGTAACAAAACCAACTGAGTTTGCTTTGCAAGAGTGTTCTAATGTGCTATGTCTTAACAGGTCAATTACCGACCAGGACCAATTAGTACACGTATGCACCAACATGATTGGCAGTAAAATGGCATTTATTACTGAGTGGCAAAACACAGCAGAAAAATCTTTCAAACAATATCATCAGGTATAAAGCATGTGTTCACTGATATGTAAGTCTGGGCCATTAAGCAAATCCAAGGATAACCAAGGTAACAGAAGACAGATAGTAAACATAGACCAGAATAATGAAAGCATTAAACAAACCACCCCAGAAAAAAACTATGATTGAGGTTAATGACAAAGAGAAAGATTCCTGTTGCACACTATCAGTTACTTAACACCTGAAGCAACATCCTACTGATGCTATAGAATCCTAGAATCACAGAACTATCAGGTTTGAAAAAGACCTCCAAAATCATCAAGTCCAACTGCCCACCCTACAAACGTGAACCACTAAACCATCTCTTGAAACACCAAGTCTATGGGCTTTTTTGGACACCTCCAGGGCTGGTCCCTCTACCACATCCCTCAGCAGTCTGTTCCAAGGTTCACCACTCTTTCTATGAATATGTTTTTCCTAATATCCAATCTGAAGCTCCCACTTCAGATTGAATCTGGCACCACTTCAGGCCATTTCCTCTTGTCCTATTGCTAGTCACATATATTTTATTTTCTAATTATTTATGAATCCCAGTTTGCTCACACTATAGATAAGATTGACAGGATTTCATAGATGAAAAAGTGCATGAAAATAAAAGGCTTCCCTCCTCTTCCCAACATTTCCATAATAGAATACTATGATTGCAAGTCTTCCAACCTTAACTCCTGGGACTTACTCACACGAGAAAAAGGTGTACGCTCCAACTAATTGGGAAGCATATGCACTGAAGTCTGACTTTTAACTATCTACCTGCAAACATGCATTAAAATAACAAGTTGCCCAATTTCCACTAGGAATTTACCTTATATTGAAATCACTTAATGAAAACTGATAAAGTCAAAGGCCATACAAGTGTCTGCCACTGCCTGTATTTATTTTCAAAGATTCTAAACTATTTGCATTGCTATCAACAGGATAAGCCAACATAATCCTGATCTTGAATTATGGTACTATTGACACTAAAAATCACTATCTTTAACACTGGAAAATTGCATTAGTGTTATTTTAAGGGTGATCATCATAATTGACTAAAGTTTCTGGAGAAAACAATCTGGGGAAATAGGACAAATGACACCACTGGTCCCAGCATCTTGAAAAGCCTATTCCCCTTAATTAGAGCTGCAGAATTTTAAATCTTATTCTGTTGTAATTATGAAAGTGCTCATGCCCCCTGAAGTCAAAATAAAAAGTAGAAAAATCAGAAAAGATGAAAGTATATTTATATGCAAATTTTATGCCCTTTGCAGGGAAAAAAACCCAGTATAAATAGTATGTCCTTCCAGCCTTTTTTTAAATTCCTTTAAGAATGTTTTGATTTGTGAAATCCCAAATCACACATTAGATTTCAGCACAAAGTATTTTGAAAAATAGATATAATCACAGCTTTCTCAGTCACATCCCTGATGTCAAAATTGTATAAAAATGTACAGTTTTGTAACTTATGTCAACATTTGCTCCATTCCTTTGTGTTCTGATGATACACAACTTTAAAGATACCACTTCCTTTTTGAGCATTAAAGCTTGTGCAGGACTTACCTTAGAAGAAATGGAGGTGTACTGTCTCTTGACACTGAGGTGTGGTACTGGAGGTGAGGTATGTTATCATAGGGTTGGAAGAGACCTTTAAAGGTCATCTAGCGCAACACTAGAGCAGATTTCCCAGAACCCCATCAAGCCTGACCATGAGTGTCTCCAGGGATGGGACCTCAACCACCTCTCTAGGCTGTGATCCACCAGGTTAAAGTTTAAAGAACCTTTCCTTGAAGTCTTTCCAGCTTAATACCATGACCCCTCATTCTGTCATTACATGGCCTATCAAATAGTTCTTCCCTACCTTCTTATGGGCCCCTTTCAAGTATTGGAACTTAAGTTAGGAAGTACATGGCTGATACTATGTGCAGCTAATTAATACTGCTGGAATTAAGCTATGAAAAAGCTGCAGAACAGCCACACCAGGTATATTATGTATCATGTTACAAAAATCATCAACACTCACTGCAGTAAATCTTATGGTAAATACAGATTTCCTACAATAATACTCTCATGCTGATGAAATGTTTCTAAGATAAACACCATTATTGCTACAAAGTTTTAAGTAGATGATAAAGTAAGAACATAATGTAATGCCTTAATATCTCTAGCTAGAGAAAATTCTTCCTTCCAGAAGAATCTGACTCATTAAAACAAATTCAGTGATGTGAACACAGAAATCTGCTTAAGACAGCAGAGTTTGTTTAGCACTATGCCTACCCCTTTGCTTTACATGCATGGAACTATCTTAAACAATTTTAATGAATTCATATAAGTATATTGTGAAGCATCATTTTATTGTTTTCTTTGCATGACAAAATGGCTCACTTCCTAAAGTCTTCAGAAGTTATTCATGCTCCAAAGATTTAAAGGCTGTTAGTCAGCTACAATGCACACTTTTAGTAGCTGTCAGCAAGTAAAACCTCAAATTATTTCCCACTCTTAAGTAGGAGGAAAATAGGTGGGTGTGATCTGATTCATGTTGGATTTTAAAGACAAGCAGCAAATAACTGAAAATTAGTATCTCCAAATTACTCCTTCCAAATATTCACCTATCTCCTTACAGATACTCCTAACTGAGAAAGAGATAATTGATATACTTAAGCCCTGATAACCATTCTAAAAAGCATACTAAGCAAAAGCTGTCTTGAAGCCTGCCATGCTTCTGGAACAGTCAAGCATACCTACCATCTTCTGTGGTTTCCCTGTATTCTATTAAAGACATAAAAGCCACACTTAAGGTAACTGATTCCTTTTGAAGAGTACTCAGTCCTTTCAAATACCAGAAAAGTCATTAGCAAAGGCAAGTATCATAATTGGGCAGGCTACCTACACATCTCTGGGAGTTCTCACTTTTCAAGAAGTATATCACTCAGACAGAACTTCCTCAAGAGGGCAGATATTTAGGTTCCAGAAAGGCAGCTAAGTTCAGCAGACTTGAATAGTCTGAGCAGTAAGTGCAGACTCCTTCACAGGGACACAGTCACACATGAAGTACTTTCACATCCACTTCAGTTAACACTACTCTTGTATAATAATGGTGGCATGACTAGTTGCTGTCAGTCCACACATTACAGAAAGATTTTAGTTGCTCAGATGGCATTTGCTGTGCTCTGCATAAACATTAAATGAAACCTTCACAACCTGTGCAGGCTTCTAATTAAAGAAACTCCTCATTTGGCTTCCTGACACCCTTTGCAGAATTTCACATTAAATATGATGATTAAAAAAAAATCACACACATCTATTTTCTGCAATCAGGAATACAATAGCCAAACAGAAGTTATATGAATATTGATATGAATATTTCTGCAGTGCTTCTGACTTAACCACGGATTGACATACAGAACTCCTGGCTCCCTTGTCTGGATGCCTGTAGTAAATACTTTAGTGATAGTAGAGAACTAAGCTTTCTATGTACAATTTCAACAGGCAGAGATTAAAGATTTCTACAAATGTCAGAGCTATTACACACCATCTAGTATTATAATCTGAAGCCTGAAAAGCAGTTATTTCCATGGGCTAAAAATATCTAGCTTATCCAGCTCCAATAATAGCCTAATAGTTAGGTCAAGCTATTTAATTGTTTGAAATAGCCTTTAATGCTTATACATGTAACTGATATGCTGCTTCTGCCCACCCCTCTGACACTGCAATTAAAAAGATATCACTTTAGTACCATCTTTCATCTACGGGTTAACTCTCTGAAAAATTCTACGGGCTCCAATAACAAGGGTATTACTACACAGTTACATGTGATAAAAGTCAGTACAATCAGAATCCAGGGCCATTGAAGATCCTGTTCAAAAAATGGGAAAAAACCTGTTTTCTCACATTCAAATTCTTTTCTTTGTGAAGCAGACTCTTTATTACATAAAGACAAAGGTAAAATGCAAATGTGTTTGGTTCATGTAGGAAAGCTTTGGTGTCAAGGAGCTGCAAGAGCAAAACTGTAGCCAGTTTCAAAATGTCATACTATAGGCCAAAGTGGAGCACATCAGCATCATTGAATCATAGAATCATTAGGGATTGGAAGGGACCTCGAAGTCGCACAGGAACATTGGTGGCTCTTCAGCGATAGCATAAGTAAGAACAGCTGTGAGAGAAGAAGGAAAAATAGAAACAAAACTGAAGACACCAAAGTTTCTGAATAAAGATGGGGAGGAGATCTGAGAGGCACTATGTGCAGATGTAGCCCATGGAGGACCATGTTAGAACATAAATCCACACCACATCACATTCAGTTACTATGTTCCACCCTTCATCCTCCTTGATTCCTCAGACTTTATGGAGTGATTGCCTCACTACCCACCTGAAAGGTCCGTAATGGGTAGTAATCATCAGAACATACCAGGTTAGAGATTTTCTTTGTAAAGTCTCTGACCCAGATCCCAGGGAAACAGCAGTACTTCCCTGTGGGTCAGGTGCAGTGTGTAGATAGGACCCTCCATTCCTCTAAGGGGTTGTCACTACTTTTCTCATTTTCCTAACAGAAGAGGTTGTCATACAAAGAGGTCTTTTTGCTTTAGGTCACTCCTTTGACCCAGAGGGACTGTCATCTGTGTCATCATTAGCCTGACCCTCTACCTCTAGAGGTACCTGTTCTGCAAATGTATCTGAGGTGGGGTGTAGGAAGAGGAGGGTGATACCCACGACTCTGAGCAGGAACCTGCTTTCTTCCTCCCTCATCTTCTTGGGTTTGTTTGGGTTTTTTTTTTGTTGGTTGGGCAGCAGGAGGGCAGAGGGATCTTCTTTTCTTCATGTGTTCCCCGATGCTCCTATCTCAGGGATGGTAGAGTTCGACTCTACCAATCTATCTTCTCCTCAAAGTCTCTGATACTTCTTAATCTTTCAATGTCATCCTATAGCTTTGCCACCATGCAGGTCATCCACAGGTTCACATCTTACACACATGTTAGTTCTATTGTCTGGAGACAGGCAATTCCCTGAAGCCAGAGACCTGGACAGCCACATGCCTCTGTGGCAGCATTGCTTGGGTTGCTGTATCATTTTTAGAAGAGGCTACCACTTTTGCCCGAGTGCATACCATATCTGCCCATTTGCCCACTTCTCTTTGCCAAACAAACAAAACCAAAAACAAACCCCCTGCCCACACCAATTGCCATGTAGCTCAGGTACCTCTCTATGTCCCTTCCTTCAATTTGGCTCGCTGGGCAGGGATCACCCTGCCTGGGCTACCTCTCTTTGTGAAATCAGCTAGCTCTGTGTGGGGAGGATGGCTCCACTCGCCAAGTGGAGCCCAGCTGAGGCTAGAGAAAGTCCCTCCTTGACAAGACTTTTACCCTTGGTCTGCTGAACTGTCATGAGCCCAGACCATCTCCAAAAGCTGATCACAATGACTACGGGCCTACGTGTGGCCTGTCTATCTTGCGAGACTGGCCACCTCAGTGATGGGTGGCGAGGCTTTGCTTGTTGCATGGAGCCCAGCTGTGGCAGGAGGCTGCCTGGACTTACTGCTTTTATTACTCGACCTGCTGAACTGGATGGTCTGGCTCCCAAGGCTGATTGCAGTGATCACAGTTCTACCCTTTTGAGGGCATGTTTAGTGTAGTGACAACTTTTATAGAGATAACTTGGGGAAAATGGTTTATAAAGACATAATATTGGAACACTCCAAACATTCTAGTTTCACGTTCAACAAGATCAGTCACTATTGTTCATTTTAAAAATCAGATAAACTTTGCCTTCCATTTAAGGCGATTTTCCTATTCAGAAAGCATTGGGTTTTCATTGCTTCCCTTTCCTTCTTCACCTTCCTTCCTTCCTTCTTGAGTTGGGGAAACTGAAACTATCAGGAGAACTTAAATTCTGTGCCTCTAGATCTGTGTTAGTTTGTATGAAGCAAGGTTTGTTCTCTGAGTGCATCTGAATGTTGACATAGGACTAGAGGATGCTTATTAACATCAGTCTCAGAAGCATGTGTATTTTCATTCAATCATCTCAATTCAATAAATCTTTATTCATGTTTTCATACTTTCTGGGTTGACCATTATTCTCCATAGAAAAGAGTTACTTTCAGTCTATCCCTTTTCACAAAATATGAATAGACTAGCACAAAACCCTGAACACAAGCCAGTTCCCACCATTTCCGATGTTAACTCAGACCTTTTCAGGGCAATAGTTTAATAGAAGCTGAAGAATATCAGTTTACTTCAGTACACTGTGTCTTCTGTCCTGGAATCTGTGTATTCACCAGCCCTCCACTTTTGCAACATATTACATAGCTACTTAAGTAATCTGAATCTGACAATTTACAATTCATTGAAAGGATCAAATTTCAGCATCAGCTTTCCATTATGCCCTCTCTCACATAAAAAATTGCTGTCTGGTGTTTTAAAGTGAAACAACCATAGGAAATGACAGCAACTGCAGCTATCCTAATTCAAACCAGCAAATGTGGTATTTTAGGGGACATCAAAAATCCAAGAACAGCAGATATGTTAAAGCCTAAATTCTAAAAAAAACCCCAACTTTAAACACCCTGAATAAACCACCAAATAACCCAAGAGCTGAGCTACTGAGCTGATCTGTTCCAAATTTTAAGCATTACAAGCCAGTATGTGCACATCAACAGGCATTAGTGGTGCTTCTTATCACTGATACCTTTAAGCTTCAGCCATTTTTAAACTTCTAAAACTATGGCAAAGAATAATCTTGGTAGTTTTACATCAAGTTTAGGATGGTTTATGTGGCTTTAACACATTGGCAGGATGCTAAGGTAATTTATTTCAGATAAAATAATTTTATTCAGCCTTCATGAAATGTTATTTTACCCACCCTACTCTAAGGAGGCTTGCCTTAATTCATGGGTCAAGATACTGTCCTAAAAAATGTTTAAGTAATAGTTCCAGGCAGCAGTTGAATGTGTTGTCTAAATTTCAATCTACTACTAAGGCCCCAAAATCTTCCTTTTACACTGTGAAGTAATACCAAGCACAACGCTAAACATAATGGCACTAGACAAAGTGCTAGGGTGTTCAAAGTGACAAAGTTCTGTGTAGGATTTTGATCCCAAATAGATTTATGTCCAAAATTCTGTTTGGGATGGAACTGAGTCCTATATTCTTCTATCGCATTATTCTAGTAATAACTGTCATCTAATATGATCTTATAGGATTCTTGAACAAGCAGTTTGTGGTAGCTAGTTAACATTCATCCCTTACACGATGATAAAAACTGAGCCTTACATTCATATGTGATTTGTTTATAAAAATGTTATAGATAACTAAAAACAAACTACTGATTGCAGAGAAATTGGTGTACTTGTATTTAGTGTATTGCATTTCTCTTCTGTTATGATTTACTGTCTTGTCCATATTACTTATGGAAGACATGCAAATATTATCCTGAAACATAATCTATAGTGCAAAAAAGCCCCTATGCTAAAAGACGCAGTGACATTAGCAAGAACTTAAAACATCAGTGCCTGTGCACAGCCTGCACATAGCCAATGCACACTACATAAAATGTGTATGCCCATGTACAAGAGTAATCAGCATTAGCCCAAACACCATGCTGAGTCACTTTGATGTTGGTGTATCCAACAACGTGGCTGTGAAGATAAGACATCACTACTTTGTCTGCCTGTAATTAAAAGCAGCTGGTGGTAGGTCATTGCCAGAGCTGGATTTGCATATTTGAAAACAGCGTAAGGAATAAATATCTTTTGGGGAAAAGCAAAACAAACAATAAACAACCTGAATATTAGGGTACAGAAAAAGCATTTGCCACTAATTTGACAAGATGTGATTAAGTTCAGTGCACAGCAGATGAACTATAAAATGTATTATTATTATTTGGTACCATCTATTTAAGCTTTCCTCAGCAATACTGCAACAAATGTGACTATGTCTGTAAAACACTCATATCAATTATTTCAGAAGCATCAGCTAACAAAGTATTTCAGTTAGATGGCTATCTCCTTATTTTAGTGAAAGATTGGTTAGAATTTTTGTGTCACAGCCTGTGTGCTGAAGGAGAATATACATCCCCTTCCACACTCCATCCTTGAAATGCATTTTTGAAATCTATTTTTAATTTTTTACTAAGTTATGGAAACACTTTAAGTCACATTTGAATAATTCCCACACCACTTATGGCTCAGGATAAACTCATGAGCTTTCATGTGGGAAAACTGAAAGAACTGCTACACCATTCATCAAGAACACCGTTCATTCAGTATTCCTCCCAAATATACTTTTGTCCATCCACTCCAATAGAGCAAAATGATCCAATGACTGAGAAATATTTTGAGAATCCCTAGACACTGATCATTTTCTGAACCAGCACTGGCATGCTTCTTCATGGCTTTATCTCAAGTAGGACACAGAATTTGCATGGACTACTAAATCAGAGTTTTCATCTAGATTCCACATTATTATGTCAAATCTTCATGATGCTTCTGTACGGTGATATTAACATTTGCACATTATTCCTATTTGTTACACCATAAGCAACCCTTGAAAAGTAATTCCTTGATATCTAAATGCTGTTCTGAGAGCTACAGAATCAGTAAGTGCCAAGTGCACATAGGATTTTATGGAAGGTGTCTCTGAAGCACTAGAACTCCAGGTCTATATAAATATGATTCACATACTTTTGTGAACTATTTGGTTCATTTCACAGACTTTCTGGCAAGAGCTAGAAGACTCTGCTTCCACACATCCTTCACCATGAAACACAGGGTCCAGTTTTCAAGCTTTTATAGCACTCCTGTAAGCATTAACTGTAAACAAAGACAGCTTGACACAATTTATATGCCATGCCCATCAGACTTGCAAGCAAGCAATCGTGTTTCTGCAGAATGAGAACATGTGTTCAATAGCCAAACAAGTATATACAAAATGTCATATGCCTATAAAAACAATCCCAGATTTTAAGTTTTACAGGCACCAGAAGCTTTGAAATTATGCATATAATATATTATTATATGTATTATTACTAAGGTAACATACTTCAGTGCTAGCCTTGAGGCATTTGTAATATGACAATTTAGTCCTCACGGCTCTGTCTAGTTATTAATCTTGCTCTCCTAACTGTAAAAGTACAGATTACTTAATGACTATGTGTTTTCTAAGCAGAGTGTTTAATAGAAACATTTTATCTGGTAGCTGACTACTCCAACAGCTAAAAACCAGTAAGTGTGAATCAATATTAGATAAAGGTGTCATCTTGTTCACTTACTTCTCCATACCACCTATTAGAATCTGCCCTCAAACAATGTAACTGCCACAACTAAACTGAGATTACTAATTAGCTATTTTAAGCTATATTTACTTTGAAGCTGGTTATACAGAGACTTGCCAGGATTTATTTTTAGCACTCTAGATGCTTAATTTTAAGTTATTGATATTATAAACTAACTTTAATTTCTGATATATCAGCCTATAAAAGTATATATAGCGAAAGAAATAGTAATACATTTAAGGGTCTACACAAGCAAGAAAATATATGGAAGTATAAAGTCCCTAACTTCTTACTAGAACTATGATCACCTAGCATGTGATGTGCTAATACTGCTAAGTATCTCTCAAAAACACCAGTTAGACAATTTGCTTTGGTTTATTTTTCCTGAAAAGACTGTATTTTCAGTTTATTATACAAATAATTAAATTACTATCTTAGCACAACACTAAGGAAGAATAGTTTCAGAGAGAAAGATACAAGTACACTGCTGAGTGCAATTCTAAGTGTAATCCAAGTTTTGTAAATTTTAGGTTTAGAAATGCAGAATGTAAGCATTGTTAAGGAGTCTGATTGCCAAATCATCTGGAAATCAGTGAACTGATTTTTAAACATATGCATGGGGCATTGATCCCATTGATCCTATGACAGACCACATTAGACTAAGCACTGGGTCACTGAAGCACTGAAGGACTTTCAAATGCCCTTCAACACCACTCAGTCCAGGATAGTTCTAGCATAATTCTGTGAAGTAGTTCCACTGTAACTTCAATGTGGATAACAGGCCTACAGCATCACATATTTTATACTAATGATGCACATTGTCTAGATGCACTACTTGTTAATGGAAACACAGCCAAACCCTCTCTATGAATTAGTTTTTATGTACGATTACTGGTAGGATCTTGAATTTGTGTTGATATTCACTACAACTATAAAGACACACTGTAAAGTAGATGTGTTCCTGTGCAACTTGGTCTAGGTGATCCTGCTGTGGCAGGGGGATTGGACTAGATGATCTTTTGAGGTCCCTTCCCATCCCTAATGATTCTGTGATATTAAGATCAATAACTGAGGAACAGCTGTCTCAACCTTCTTACCTAGTACATCCGTTAATAAGGTTTAAAAAAAGGTCTTTCACACTTCCTGCCTTTTACTCCATGACTGGAATTCTCTATATTCTTGTAGAGCTATAGAAAAATCAGGCCTTTTTTGTGCTCGGTTATCCCATTTAACCAAGTATACATTAATGGCAGAGTATTAGTGCCTTTAAATGCTGCTATGGATACAAATAGTTGATCATGCTCAGCATCAAGTATTAAAGATGGAAAGGCGAGATCAAACTAAACGGAAAGGGGGCAAGCAAGCCAAGCACTTGACATAATTATTCTAAACTGACTACAGACACAAATATCCATTTACAAGATGCACTGAAAGTAAACAGTTGTTAGCAAGAAAAGTTGTGGTTTAGGCAGGAATCCTTAAAAACAGAAAGCTCACTTTAAGAAAGAGCTAAAACTAGAAAACAGATATTCTGATTTGCAAGATCTTTGGCAACTGTGGGTTTTTTGGATTTTTTAAAAACTATAATTTTAGTTTTCTTTTAATGTGAAAACACAGAAGAAAATTACCTTGCACTGAAATACAAATTTCCGCCTCTAAATTTCAGAAATGAGACACCACTTGTTGCCAGCCACTGGTGAGAACATGGCATGACAAACACTACCCTCTGGCCTCGTCGTATAAGTTTATTTGATTTTTTTTAACCTCTTCTAGTTGTTCATCCATCTAAATCACAACATTCTAACTTGGATATAAGCATACCTACTGTGTGAGATGGTGTGAAAAGCCTTTGTAAAGGGAATATAAATGTATTTCACTCATGCCATCCACACTATTGCCACTTGGTTCTATCAGATTAGTCAATCAAGACTTATCCTTGGTAAATCTCTGCTGACTTTTCCAACTCATTGCATTCAAAGTCTCTGATAGACAACTTGTGCGATATTCCCAGGGATCAAAGTTCTGTTGACCAAACTGTACTTCACAGGATTGAACATTCAAGCCCTTTGCAAAGAGGGTACACTATTTTCCCTACTCTAGTAATTTTCCTGATGCCTTTCAAAGGACTTTCAAATGCCTTTCAAGGTCTGAAGAGAGCAGCGTCAAGAAGACAGCAAATTGGTGTGCTCCTTGTTTTTTTCAGTCATTTTGACATTCCTGGATTTTAATGTGCTGGTCCAGCAGAACCAATTAGACTGAGTGCTGCATTGCTTTTCTCTCTGTATAAGATGCATAATTTATAGTTTGATCTGAATCTCTCCTTCCATTTTGATGCACAAGCATATGCCTTAGTCCCAGAGATTTCTATTTGGTAAAGGATGGCTGTGGAATTCTCAAGTGTCCCATTTCAAATTCAGTTGCTTGAATAATAAAAATAAAAAAAAAAATTTAAAAAAATCCATCCTGTCTTCTCTTTACAGGCCCAGAAACAAACAAAAAAAAAACCAGAGTGAATGAATCACTGGAGTGAAAGGAGATGAAACCGCTGCATTCTAACTCTGAGAGGCAGGTTAATAAAAAATCAGTCAAGACCATCAACCATGAAAGATGAAAGTACTTTGTAGAATCCCAACCATACAGGAACAGCTTATGATCTGAAGAAGCTGTGATAGAAACAATCACAGTGCTATGAAACAAGCACAAGTTTTATGGAGGCCCATTCATTGCCAAGGAGAGAGGTATGTCAAGCTCTTTCCCTAACTTACCTAGAATCTACCAGTCTTCTGAACTTTCTCATAACTAATTTCCCATGAACATCATCTCCTTGCCAAGAAAAATATCTGAAGAGAAACAATTATAAAATTAAGTGCATTGACTGTTCTAAATAGTTTTGGTACTTCGGTTTATTTTCTCTTCTTTGTTCTTCTACATAACTCATCTTCACCCTTAACCACATCCTCCCTGGGGAATCAGTTTTCAGACTCATGCATAGCTATGCTTAGTGTTTATTTGCACAATGCCAAAGACACTTGATCATTAGAAAAACCTGAGTACTCTTCTAAGAGGAAAAGAATCAAGAACTTATTTAAAGAAAATGCTTTTCTTCCACATGAATATGCACTTCTTAACCTTGAGCTGTAAAAAATTAGCAATTTTTTAAGTTAGTACACAAAACCAGCCCCCAAAATAGGTACATGCCCAGTAATTGGATTCTGAATGTCTAAAATAATATATATTTTGATATACTATGAAAACTGAAATACTCAAAAGTGCCACAGAACAGCTGGGTAAACAGCAAGACATTTTTTTTAAGCAACTAAGAATGTCCGAAGGCAAGACATTAAACTGTCTAATTCAGTTTGGTAATCTAATTCTTACATGTGAGTGATTTTTATATCTTAACTCTTTTTACCTTTACTATGATAATGAGGAATTCACTTTTTTCATGAGGAGAATTCACAAATCAAAATATGTACAAAGCACCAAGTATTAGAACATGAGGAAAAGGATAAGTGGCAAACGAAGTTAATAAAATGGGGTGATAGCATATTGGATATGAAATAAATGGAATAGTCAGCATTTAGCAGTTCATAGAATCATCAGAGATTGTAAGGAGCCTGGAAAGATCATCTAGTCCAACCCCCCTGCCATGGGCAGGGACATCCCACCCTAGAACAGGCTGGCCAGAGCCTCATCCACCCTGGCCTTAAACACCTCCAGGAACGGGGCCCCAACCACCTGCCTGGGCAACCCATTCCAGGCTCTCACCACTCTCATGGTGAAGAACTTCCTCCTCAAATCAAGTCTAAATCTCCCCATTTCCAGCTTTGCTCCATCCCCCCTAGTCCTGTTGCTACCTGAGATCCTAAAAAGCCCCTCCCCAGATTTTTTGTAGCCCCCTTCAGATACTGGAAGGCCACAGTAAGGTCACCTCAGAGCCTCCTCTTGTCCAGACTGAACAGCCCCAACTCTCTTAGTCTGGCCTCACAGGAGAGGTGATCCAGCCCTCAGCTGAGAACACATAGTAAGTAGAATGTATGGTTATGTTTCAGAGAGAAAGCTTTGTTTGGAAGCCTTTCAAAAAAAGCATGGCTTTGGAACTAGAAATTTATTGTAGCAGTTGGTGAGCTTCTGACTTCAAAGGTGTTTTGTCTGATATCACAAGACATAACCTGCATCCATTGAACTTCAAAGATGCCAGTGCTGTAGCAAAAATACACAGTAGTTGAAATGTAGACTATTATGGATACTAGTACTTAACCTATTTATTCTGGTATATCCTATCAGTCTACAAACTTGGATGATTGTAGAAGATGCAGTAAGAGCAAGTTAGCAAAGATCAGAACTCTGAGTAGTCCCTATAATTTCAGAACATTCTGCAGGTTTCTGAATTGTACCTGAGGTCACTTACCCATAGCCCCATGCTGTGGCACATGCGGTCTGACACAGTATAGTTCACTATATATCACATTTTATTTACAAACACTGACATTAAATAAAATTGTTATTGCTTTCTAGTATTTGAACAACAAAACTACACAAGTAATGCCAGCCTCAATTTAGAAGCATTCTATTTATTTAAATACATGGCACTTGGCAGTGCATTCCACACTCTGAAGACCAAAAAGGGCATTTACTGAGAGAAAAAGCACTCTGTAGATTTCCTGGACAATCCTATGGTTCTTTAGATTCAGCTCACTGACTTGTCTTTTAAATTAGCCTGGAACCAACAGAAGCATTTGATGCATTAATACCTGCTTGCTCAATGTAACTCTTAACAGTACTATCACAGCCCTCATGGCAGTAGCCAGTTAGGGTATTTAAAGTAGTCCGACAACACCAAAGAATTTCCATGTGCATTACTGCAATCCGCTGCATACTCATCATGATTCAACGCAGCATTGGCCTGCAGCTTACAGTTCCCGTTTCACCATTGCTTAAATATCCTGCTCCTGCAGATCAGCAGTAAGATATGACTTTTGCACCAGCAGCAGTTTCTTTTGGATTCTTCTGCTTGCATGTTTAAGTGTCACTTGTCACAGCAATACCAAAAACAAGTTATAGAAGTAGTGGAAACAAGAGACTACTATGAATAGCCAGCTCTCATTTTAAATCTCAAGAGATAAATTAGTCAGTGGAAAACAATTAGTAATACATAATTTAGACACTTAAAAACCAGATAGTTTATATAACAGAAGCTCTTCCGTGAAAAGCATTTTTAACCTAATGTATCAATTACAGTACCTGTAATTTTCTTTATTTAGAATGAAGCATTCAATAGTCATGAAAATATCAATACTTTGCAGTGAGAACACTCCAGCACAGAACTGTTGTGCTCTGCTTGCAAGATACTGTATAGAGTTCTGATATAGGATATGCTTGTAGCCCTTCTCTACTCTAGCCCATTTTTCCTCTGATCTGCACTGAAGCCTTTAGAACTACATCAGGTTGTTGCACCATGTGTCACATTCATATCCAATATCCAGTGAAAAAGTATAATGAATTCTGTTGTTTGTTAGGAAGTATCAAACCTTTACCTCATTGCAAGACTGACAGGCCTGCTGCCAAGCTCACTGGTCCCACCTTACCCTTCAGCTGGACTGTTATTTCCCAAAGGGCATGTTCAGAAAACTGACAGTTACCAAAGCTGTAGTACGTTAGCAAGAGCTGGTTTGTGGGAAAGAAAATTCTAAAGCAAGAAAATCTTCTCAAAAAAGTTTAATAGTTTTGAAGCTTACATGTAGACTAATCAAGGGCAAGTCTAATAAAATTAATTGCTTCACAACAGCAAGCTTTGTGTTTATGTTGTGAAAATGCTGCAAGCTGTATCTGCTTAAAATACTATTGAATGAGCAAGTGATTTTCAGTTTTAAGGCATGCTGGCACAATCAACCTTAAATTAAAATGATGGGAACAACAGATATGCTAAGGTTATTAAAGACCTCTAGAGGATAGAGTTAAATAAGGTTACCTAATCCATCTTAAAAGGGTATTATGAATTGCATCACTTAAACAAGAATAGCATTCTTGCATCTATTTTAGATTTTACAAGACTAAATAAAATTACCAACACGATGCAACTAATGGCATGCACAAGACATGTATTGACTAGTCTCAGTTTTTGAGAGAAACCACCAGAATGTGTTTCCTCATATTAGCTGGCATTCATAGAGATCTTTCAGCACTAAAGATGATCATTCTCCTGATGATTCAGTGCACAGTGAATGCTCACCAATGAGCATATTATAAATCAGCATATTGTATCTATTTAGAGAGAATGAGAATGCTGCCACTAAAATCAATAAGCTTTTTGATATAGTCTTCTCCCAAGTCCCTCAAAACCAAACCTCAAAATCCAAGCCTATCAATGCTTGCAGCGCATTGGTATTGTACAAAGTGTAGTACAAATTTAAGTTAATAATCTCATCTTCATCCAACAGTTATTAACATGCCTCCTAAGAGCTCACTCTTGACACAGTAGCTATGATAAAATAATCTTTGATTACCACTGGCTAAGGTGCAAAACAAGTGGAGTATGAACCAGGACTCAAGCCTCCACTCCTTTGCTGATACCCTATTTTATGCCTCTGAAAGGTTTTCTGCTGAGTTCTTAGCAAGAAGCCCAAACATTTTATAACCTGCTAGAGAATGGAATCACAAGTGAAGTGGAAACATGGTTAAGAGACTCCTCACAGCAAATGGAGGAGAGCCTCAACCCAGGGACGCTAGGTAAATTCTTACACTCAAGCTGTCTTGCAAAGGCATCTTTGGGCACCTTTTCCTGTGGAAATCAGCACTCAGAGGAAAGGGACATGGCAAATAGCATTCTAAACCTTGTTTTGGTAGATTACATATACACTTTCTTTTGTATTCAGTAGAGAATGTTGAAGTGCAGAATATGAAGTGAAATTGTTCCCAGTGATACAACAAAAATGCCAAAGCAAGAAAATTTAAGCGAAATTAAAATGTGTAGCTCAGATAATATCAACATATATAGAAACAGAAGAAAAAGTTAGACTCACAGTTTCATTAGAGAGATCAAACATCAAAGACAAAGTAAGACCTATCTTGAAACCATTCCCTTGTCCTACCACAGTGTCAGTACACTGCTACTGTCCATCATTCTAGTTAAAGATGTTTTTTGAGCAGTTTAACATATGCTAGAGGCTTTGGTGTAGCCAAATTCTATAGGCTTGACAGATACATACTAGTTTGCAATAGTCTAAGCTGGTTGCTAAGAGCCTTCTGACAAAATATGCCTGTCTTCAGGAAGTTCCCTGAAACAAGGACAGTACTTTTTCAAAACTTGTAAAAAAAAGACATATAAAGACAAAAAAAAGACATTTTTTACAAAACTTGTAAAAAAAAGACATTTCTGTTCCACAGAAAGCTGTTTTTGTTTTAGAGCAATTGTTTGGAGGACAGCTTGAAGAAGTGGAGCCTGTAATCCTAACAAATTGTGAAAGCATACAGGAAACCTCTCTCAAGTCACAACATATGTATAGCATAAACATAAAGACCAAAACACATGCCATAATTATATTGGCTTCCATTATTAAATCAAAATACCAATATTAAAAACAAAGATCTGCTGTTTCCCTGTGCCAAATAGGTCATGTTAATAACTGAGATGCAGTAACCTAGAAAGCCTTCGCACAGCCTTTACCATGCACTTTAGTTCATGTTTGCAACGTAGCTGTTAGAAACTTTTTTAAGAGAGAAACTGAGTGCCAAGTGATACGATTCTAGCAGCTTTGTCTGTTCAAAAAAATCCCCTTGATTCTAGTTAAAGTAAGATTTTTCTTAAGTTAGCAAGTTGCAGAGTTGAAACAAGCATGCATCAAGTAAATGTTATCAATATTTAACAGAGTAAAAGTGAGGTAATGTCCCTCATTCCATTCTTTTTGTGGGCTCTAGCCTTTTTTCCTTCAAAAGTGCTACATGTTACTTGAAAAATACCAGCTAGCATGTTAACAGTCTGAAAGTTAAAGGAACCACCAACCAAAGGCTGCTATCTGAAACATCAGTTCTACAGGGTACTCAGTTCTGCATGTGAACTAGCCCTCCTTGCAGACCTGGATCACTAGGAGAGGTAGAGGCAGTTGGGCTTCCAGAAAGCATCAACAAATTTATCTGCATTGCAATTGTAGCGGAGTACTAATCACCTTCTTTCTCCCTTTCTTTCAAGTTCAGTCCCACAAATAACTTTGTTCCAAATACCCTTAGGCTAGTGAATACCAAGTGTTGTTCTTAAATGGCAAGCTCTTCTAAACAATTCTCACTTACTTTCATAGCAAACTTCCAAGCTCCACTACTGGAATTATTACCCAACTACTAAATACAGTGTCTATGTATATCACCCTTAGGATAAATCCAGCCTCAACGTACAGAATGTACATAGCAGCCACATTTCAACACTGATGGAATGCAGAGCCTTGAGCAGAGGTCAGTCTCAACTTCAGTTTGCAATGCGTGAGTGCAACCCAGCAGGCCAACTGTATCCTGGTCAGTAGCAAAAGAAAAGTCACCAGCAGGTCAAGGGAGGTGATTTCCCCCTTCTACTCTGCTCACCTGGTGTGCTGCATCCAGTTCTGGGGCACCGAACACCAGTTAGACATTGAAATGGACTACTCAGGGAGTACTCCTTGGAGATGCTTAAGAAAAGACTGGCAGTGGCAATGGTGCCGTGGTCTAGCTCGTGGTGATGTTAGGTTATAGACTGGACTTGATAATCTTAGAGGTCTTTTCTAACCTCAATAATTTTTTTGATTCTGTAAAAGGACATGGAACTGTTGGAGTGGGTCCAGAGGAGGAGGCCACAGGGATGATCAGAGGGCTAAACCACTTCTCCTATAAGGACAAACTGAAGGAATTGCAGCTGTTCAGCTTGGAGAAGAGAGTACTCTGGGAGGACCTTACAGCAGCTTTCCACTACCTGAAGGGGGCTACAGAAAAGCTGGGGAGGGACTTTTTATGAGGGACTCTAGTGACAGGACAAGGGGAGTATGGTTTCACGCTGAAAAGGGACAGATTTAGATTAGATCTTAGGAAGAAATTCCTCTCTATGAGGGAAAATGTTCAGGGGGGTTGAAATTAGCTGATCTCTGAGATCCCTTCCATCCTAAACCATTCTATGATTTGTATGCTATGTGTCAAAAATGAAAAATGTTAAGAAAAAACATCAGGTAATTAATTAAAATACAAGCTTGAATTTAAATCTAAAAAAGAACCCTAAGAAGTGGTCACATCTCAGGGGACTGCCATTTTCTTCAGTCTGAGCAATCCTCATTACCACATTCAAGTACAATGTGTGGGTCTTTGCAAGACAAGTTGACAAAGATTTTAATCTCCATTAAAATAGCTTAAGCGCACAACATCCATTTATTTAATCTAATATGCCAGTGTTTTACATAGTCACAATAAAGAGGGCTTTCAGAGCCTGCCAGCCAATTTGGAAGGCTGCTAGGGAATTATGATAGCATCAAATATATTTGAGTTTATATTGGCAATAGCACACTAGTTTGAATAACATTATTGTGCAAGGTCCCCTCATGTTCATATCCTACCACGTACTATTAGAGTTGAGTACTGTAAGACTCAAGGCAATCAGCTGTCTGGGGCAGAGAAAGCACTCCACTGTCTACTTGGAACCTGACAGGAGTTTTTTTGAAGTACTTGCAAGCCAATGTCTCAGAGATTAAAAGGTTTAAAACTGTGTTGTGCCACAGAAGCATCTTTTCCTCTCAATTCGCATGGCCAAAACCACCAGGTCTGACACTTGCTCTCCTCCAAGTTTTGCCTCTGTTTTCTCGGTTTTCTATTTATCACTAAGAAACTTTGGCTCAATCTGGACAAAAATATCAGGGGGTTAACAAGGAATTTAACTGCAGACTAGGTAACTACAGGAAGAACACACAGACTACTTGCAGCACTTCATCCCAGTTAATAACAGTTTGGCACTAAGTGAGCCGAGGCCTGTGGCCAGTTGGGCTGAAATACCATTTATGCTACAAAAGACACTTGGCATGTTTTTCACTCACAATTGTATTTCCTACATTAAAAGCAGAAACATTTTTCCATCTTTTCTCAATAATGTCTTAGATGGGAAGTTACCAGGAGACAAGTGATGTTCAAAAGAAGAATTTTATAAGAGATCTGTATTAGAATTATTAGTAATATTTAGTTACATTATTAAACAGAATTGGGCTACCTGAGGCTGCCAGAACTGCAAAGTCTACTTTTCTTTTCATCTTTATCTGTCAGCAAATACTACAGCAGATTTTGAGACTTGACAGTAATTTTTTATCCTATTACATCTAATTTAGAGTAACTTTACTACTGCAGTTTTAATCCTTATTGACTGCAGTCCTCACAGTGGATTGCATCAAGACAATTGCAACCCCCAGGCTATACCCCCAAGAAGTGCAAGGCAAGCCGTAAACTTTGATACAGCATTATGATTGAATCAGATTGCCAGTTAAGTATAAGAGAATCTTGAATTAAAGCACATGCACCCAGCAATATCTAAAAATACCAACCTACTCTAAGTGCTACTACAGAAGCTTTTCACTTATCAGTTGCTTTTTGAAAGGTCACATATATTTCTAGTGGTAGATGTGGTTGTAACTGTAGTTTAGCTTGGCATCTTGCTATTATTTGATGGGGTTGATATTTTTACACATATATAGAACTCCAAAATCTGTACTGAAACAGTTCAATCTTTTTTTATTTTTTTTGTTTCCTCAAAAATGAAAATATTAAAGATGTAAGACTTTCTCCAGAAATTCAAGATCTGTACCTCTGCCAAAGCTGACAGAGTTTCTGTGAAAATCAGGCTCTCCTCTAGCTTTGTGCCAATACAACTGTGCAAATAACCCCAGCTCATTCTCCGTTCCACTAGGATTTAGCTACTTCATGACAAATTTGCCACACTAACACATGTGCCTTGCCCAGCAGAGCAGACAGAGGAGTTATGCTGAGCTCAGTGCGGATGGCTAACTTCTACCTGAATTTATGAGCCAAGCATTACTTGCATTTTCACTAATTTGCTACAGTAAAAGAGTCAGTGTTCTGCCAGTTTTCTCTCACTTTTATTACAAGCACCACAAAGGCATAAACCATTATCTCGACTACTTACAGTAGTCACAGGCACTAAGAGCAATAATGAGCTAGTATTTAAAACATTTATTACAGAATGTTTAGCTAGTTCACAGTTGCAAAACAAAACTCTCTACTGATGATTTATCTGGGTTCATGTCAACCATAGTTCCCATTACAACTTTGACTGTTGCTTGACAGATCACAGTGATTCTATCTGTACTAAGTTCCCACTGGTGTGGAACCCAGTCTTGTTCTGAACAAGATGTTTTTCTTTAGTATTTGTACTACTTTACGAGGGTAAGCATCCAATTAGTGGTATTTTATTTGACTCCGCTATCCTTAATCCAATATTGTGACAGCAATAAAAGCCTTGGAAAAAGTCTAAAGAGGTGCTGAAACAGTTCTTGTCCTCAGTAGTGAGCATACAAGTCACGCTTGTTTAAAAAAATAAAAAAAGACTTTTTGACTATGTTCTCAGCCCAGCTCAAAGCTTCTACTACTAATTCAATTCAGCACTGAAATGAATATTCACAGAAATAATTTCTTAATAATTGACTTCAACATTTGAAAGCTGAGCAGGTAACAACTTACCAGGGCAAGAAAATTTATAAATTAATATGATATGTGCATTTAACTTTTCATTCTTTAGTCAAGCTGAAGAGGAACAGTAAAACGAGGTAAAAATCTTACAGCTGCATAATCTGAAAAAATCAGGAAATAGGAGGAAACTGGGCAGAAAGAAGCTTGCCTCATTCACACCACAGCATTCACTTACAGGACCAGCATATGTTAAGATTTTAATCACAACTACTACCATTCAGCTAGAAGGTCCATGGTTTTTCTGGTTTGAAAACAAGTTTTCATAGCTATTTATGTATTGGAACAGTGCATTGTTTGGTAAATATTAGAGCAAAGATTTGAAACAATTTGCACAGGGATCAAGTGTGGCCAAGTTAAACTCTCTGTTTTATGGTAGACTCTAACAAGCACCCTATTTTAACACTACAGCAACTCCCACTAAGCTGTCTCTTAGAAATTCTGATTTCAGAATGACCTTTTTTTAAAGATGGAAAAATCTAGCTTCCCTAATTTTGAAAAAAGTAAAGGACAGAGCTAGATTACAGACATTGATGTAGCTTTTTATCTCAAACAATATCCTTATGTTATCTCCATGTTTAAATATCTCATGAACCCTGCCACCACTACCAGATTCAAACTTTGGAGAAAAAGTTAAAAGGTTAGACAATTAATGATCTCTAACAGGCACTTCCCCCTGGTGCCCCTGAGGACAGTCAGATCCTGAGCTCTCTATTTCACAACAACGTTTTTCCTTCCCTTAGGGAAGAAGAGAAAGCCTCCTGTGATCTGGCCAGTCCTAGCCAACCTCTGACCAGCAATTATCATACCTAGGAATACTACAGCCTAGTAACAGTCATCAAGAAGCTACTCATTGCTCTCTGAAATTATCAGGATTATATTAAAAATTTTAAAGGGGGAGACATGAAATAATAAGAATTAATCATTAGCATCCCAAAAAGAGCTGAGAATGAACAGTTTCCTCGCTACATGTGCTTTTTGTAACTACAATTATTTTGCACTGCACACATACAAAGAAACAACAAAAAGCCCCACATAACTGTTTCACATTCAAGCAGTTCCTCAATGTCTTCAACATTAGGAACCAAGCTACAGAATATTATAATCATAGAAAGGTTTAGGTTGGAAGAAATCTCAGGGATCAAGTAGTTCAAACTTCCCTGTGATGAGCAGAGACCTCTTACCAAACCAAGCTGCCCAGAACCCCATCCAACCTGGTCTTGAACACTTCCAGGGAGGGGGCATCTACAACCACCCTGGGCAGCTTGTTCTGCTGCCTCAACACCCTCATACCATTCTACTCTAATCAGTTTTAGCTTGAAGCTATTCCTCCTTGAACAATCACTAGAGTTTCTTGTAAAAAGCCCTTCCCCACCNAATCTCAGGGATCAAGTAGTTCAAACTTCCCTGTGATGAGCAGAGACCTCTTACCAAACCAAGCTGCCCAGAACCCCATCCAACCTGGTCTTGAACACTTCCAGGGAGGGGGCATCTACAACCACCCTGGGCAGCTTGTTCTGCTGCCTCAACACCCTCATACCATTCTACTCTAATCAGTTTTAGCTTGAAGCTATTCCTCCTTGAACAATCACTAGAGTTTCTTGTAAAAAGCCCTTCCCCACCTTTTCTGTACAGTGTGAACAGGTAGAAGAAGGCTGCTGTAAGGTCCCCCTGGAGTCTTCTCTTCTCCAGGCTCAACAGCCCCAGTTCCCTCAGCTTGTCCTCATAGGAGAGGTGCTTCAGCCCTCTGATATGTGTGGCTTCCTCATCTAGATCCTCTCCAACAGTTCCATGTCTTCTTAGTATTGAGTACTCTAGAACTGGATGCAGTATTCCAGGTGAGAGACAATCACCTCGTTTGACCTGCTGGTGGCACTTCTTTTGATTCAGTCCAGGTTACAGTTGGCCTGGGTTGCACTCACAAACTGCTGGCTCATGTTGAGCTTCTCATCTACCAAAACCTTCAAAGCCTTCTCTTCAGGACTGCTGTCAATCCATTCATCACTCAGCATGTGTTTATGTTTGGAATGTTCCTGACCCAGATGTAGGACCCTGCACTTGGACTTGCTTGCACTGCCCCAGCTACCGAGCTTGTCAAGGTCCCTCTGGATAGCCTCCCTTCCCTCCGGCTTGTCAGCCACACCACACACCTTGGTGTCATCGGTAGACTTTCTGAGGGTGCACTTGATGCCACTGCCCATGTCACTGAGATTATGAAAAATAGTTACCCATTTAAGAGAGCGACATGTTTAGTTATGATTTTAAATTAGGCCAGAGCTACCGTCAGAGGGCTGTAAGATGAAGGTAGCTGTAAGAAGCAGATCTCCAACAACCACAAACACTTTTACCAGAAATAGTTGGTCTGCTTTTACATAAGGAAAAGAAAATGGGGAGGAAGGGAGAAAAAGTCACCCCAAAGTATCCTGAAGTAAACCCACCACAGACTCCAATACCTTTTACTGCCATGCAACACTAAGCATAAAACACCCTACACAATTAAAATCATACCACACACCAGCAAAAGCTCTGTGAGGCTCAAGCTGCTATGAAGCCCAGCAGAAGGCAGGTGGGCATCACTTGGCCATAATGGCAGAGTGGGTAGCAGTGATGATAAACAACAGCCAGGCGGAGATTTACCTAGAAGAAGCCATCTGCCTTGGACAGTGGGAAGGTAAATGGTGCTGAGGTAGCGTGAGTTCATGGGTTGAAGTATTTGGGTAAGTTTACAGTCTTGTGAGAAGGGAGTTATTGCGAGTCTTCTGTAAGACTCACACATGCATGCGTACTCTTTCCATATGGTGTGAAGGTGGTGGGGGTGGCAAGAAAGTGTAGTGATGATATTCATAAGCTGAGTGCCTAACAGTTGGGTGGGCTTTTCTTCCAAGAGAGGGTTTGTTATGTGAGAGGTCCTTATTTATGAGCTTATTCATGATCAGGCTTTTAACCTTGTGGGAAGTGGCCCTTTTGAGAGGGGGTTTGGCCGTCCCTATGGCAGGAGAATGTATGCATCTTCCACTTTCTGTGATGATGAAATAGGTGGTGGCAATACGTGGTAGCACTGACACTGATGCCCAAAGGGGTTTTATAGAAGCTTATATTTTTAAAAGGGAACACTCTGTCAAGGGCCAAATCTTGGCTCAGGAAAGTAGGTGTCTGAGGGAGAGGAGGGAATGCAGGGCATAAGCTGGCAATATTGTTCACAAGAAAAGTGCTTCACATCCAAGTGCGCTTGGAGTTTCTTGTGAGAATGGGACCATTTGGAGACAGACTTATTCAGATATCAGTACCAGTGCACAGCTTCCACCTACTGTGGCTGTGATGTCATGACAACAGTGTTCATAAGCTTGAACTCTTTTTGCTTGATCTAGCTTCTAGCCCTATAAAATGGAGCCTTTCCTCAGGGAAGAATCAGGGATGCAACCTTGCCTAGGGTTGGCAGGAGGTTGTGAGGTGAGATATAGGGGACAAAAAACTTACTGTGGTGGTGACATCATGAGCAAAGCCTGTTTGACAGGCTTGCAGTCATACAAAGTGGCATGATCTGTGGGGTAAGGAGTGATCACTGCCTTTGGGCAGCTTCCATTTGTTTTCTGGGCATTGTAGGTAGCAGAAGTGCAATGAGTGCAGCAACTTATGTTCATCTTAAAAAGGCCATTCCAGTAAGTGGGGATGGGTGGTAGACAGACCTTCCTCTGAGAATTGCAAATGCTTGTAGTGTTAGTAAAACTGCAAGGAGAGATGACATTGACCTTCTTACTAAGGATTAGTTAGCTTTTCCACTCCTCAGGTTTATTTACAGGGAAATACAGTTATATACCAAGTTATTGTACACTTCATGGGCTTTTCATAGATGCCTCTTAAACTGAGACAGCCTTCTCACCCACTTGAGTCACTAATTATAATGAGTTCACGGCAAAATAGTGCAGCTCATCTCAGGCTTTACCCTACCCTCAGACTATATTCTTCTGACTCCTTGCTTTAGAATACCTGGTTTTAAGACTATTATGCTTTGTCTTTTCTCTTTTCCGCCTTTCTCACTGCCTAGTAGAGGCACAAGCTCCACATTGCCCAGCTGTCTTCTAACCACTCTCAGTTCTTACCTGTTTCAAGTTGCTTCAGTTCAGCAGCGATTTCTGTTCAACTTTGCCTTTACGCCACATCCAGATGAAGGCAGGAGAATGAATATGAGCAGCTGGAGTTTTGCAAGCAGATTCTTTTGAGGCTTCAAGTCCTAGTGGTGCCTGGAAGTCTCTACTGATGTGCAATGGCTGGCTGTAATTCCCTGTTTAGGAATCCCTGATTTTGTTCTAACACTGGTGGTCTTTTCAGAATTTGAACTGAGGTTAGTCTGGGTTATAATTTAACTAGATTGGTATGAAGCTACATTCATTCCAAATATTGCCCACTGTGCCAAGCACATGGTTATACCTAGCATACTCACAGTCAGGGCAAAGGTGACAGATTAATGTCCAAATTTTTGTTTGCTGTGGAGAAAAGTTAGTGGGCAAAAGACGTTGTGAAGAGGGAAAATCTGACAAGCAAATGAGGTGCTCTAACACCTAAATCATCTTTACTTAATACATAGGTTATGTGTTCATCCTTCTGAAAACCTACTAACAATAGTAGGATTGGAGGAATTGTAACAAAGCGCCTTTATGCCGAAAGCTACAATTCATAATTTAATGGATTTCTTGGCTTTAAAAGCTACTGTGTATCTAGTGATACTTACCTTAATTTTAAGTAAAGAAGTATTATCTTTTATTTATCCAGGCTGGTTAGTATTCTTGTAGAAATTAAATAAGCATGGTACAGCAGTGAGTGAGGATTTGATCTGTCTGCTTATTGCAATCTCTGATTTTGAATAAATTAGTTTCAATGTTCTTAACAGCCCTGTTTTGAAGACTTCTCTCAGTTGTGGCAGGTTTGTAGATTTAGATTCTGAATTACAGATACTGACCCAGTGTATTGAAAGAGAGATCTAACCTGTGAGGTGCTAAACATGATTATGTCTGGTGGTGTGCACTACGGATTGCTGTGATGCACCATCACATCTCTGTTTCACTGAGACCAGGTTTATCTTTAAATACTTTATGGTAGCACTTCTGGGAGCTGTGATTGCTATGGTAACTCTGCTCATACAGTAGGCCTTTGAATACACCTACACTCACATCTACTTGGGCAACTTCAGTGGCTTCAGATGGAGTTCATGATACGGCAATCAGTAGGAAGGTACGCAATGGTTTTGTGTAACTGAGAAATTATTCTATAGAAACAGATTACTTCTTTCATCCAGAGTTATATGTCTAGAAAGGAGCAGAGTGAACAATTTGTTGCCTTCTTTAGACTCTTAATGGTTTTTCTGATTCAGATGGAAAGCTGATCCAGCTGTTGATGGTTTGCTCTTGTCTGTTAGTAGAGAGGACTCTGTAAATATCTCTATTTGATCCACAGCAAAGCATTGTTGAGCAGTTCAGAAGTCACGTAGATGTCTGGTGCCCAAATGCCACCGTAATCAATTCCTGAACAGCATCTTATGTCTTGCAACAAATAGTCCTTCTCCTTGCTCTGGCAAAAAAAATGTAGGGGCTTTTATATTTTACTGTGCATAAGATGAAGCATAAGGTGCAGAGGGAATGTACAAGTCTATATTATCTTTTAAAGGTGCCTTTTCCTCTCAAAGCAGCATATTTTCTTATTTTCCTTGTGGATACCACTTGCTTTGTATAAAAGTATGCTTTGTTTAGTCTTTCTCTGAAGCTGTTTTGGTGTTGTTAATAATTAGTAAGATTAAAATAACCCTTTCTGAGATGATTATAGACATCAAGATTCTTTACATATGCTGTAATGCAGCTTTCATAGGCAGCTGTATTTGGGCATCTTCTATTTTAATGGAAACTTCTCTTGAGTTCTGTCCTGCTTAAACTTTCAGCATCATTTGGATGAAAAGGATGACAGCCCTCAAATGAATTTTTTGCATCTTGACCTTTTCATAGCATAGTGACTTATGTAAAGAGCAATGACTGATTGTACTGCACTGTTTGAAAGTTTTTGCTAACCTGAACTTTCAGAGGTACAATACCTTATACATGCAGCATCTTAGGATCCAACAGAATCAACAAGTGAGGAACCAGATTTAGTGTGCATAGGCACTAGTGTTTGTGCTTGATTCAAGATCTTGGCTTTGCAATTCAATAGCATTTTTGTCTAATTTTTGTAACAGAAAGGAAAGTTGAAGTGATGTGTTATAATCACAGAAAAAAAAATCTGTATATTATATTTAATTGCACATTTAGAAAGCAATGGACTCTTTGCCTAGAATTCCAGGTTATTTTTCTTGCCTTGGCTAGTAACTGTCACCTAATGTGAGCCATGATGGGAGAGTACCCAAAGTACACAAGGGGGAAAGGTGAGTAAAGCACATGCAAATTTACCCTTTTTGTTGATGTCCTTTTTCTTTATGAGGATTCCTTTACTAGTACATTGCTATTGAAAACTAAGTAAACCCTACAACACACATAATGTTTGCTTAACAGTTGAAGTGCTGTGTTTTGTGGAGATATATCTAAAAATGTGGCACTTGACAACAAGGTCAGGGATTTTTAGACCAATAACATGAGTGACTGGTGCTGATGTATTTGAAGACAATTGACCTTCTCATTGTGCAAGATAGAGGGGACTTACTATAAGTGCTTGTCTCAATAGAACCTTTCTACTGATGAGGGATTAATCTTGAATGGTAGCTTGCAAATGTCCCACTTAAGAGTAATAGGTCACTTGGGTTTTTTTGTGATGAGTTACATAATAATTTCTTGCCCAGTTTGAATCTGTGATTCAGTTATTTGCTTTCTTAAACTTAGTGAGGAAAGTTTAAGATTGGCTCCTTCAATGTTATGAAGCATGCTCTTAGGCATGACTCAATATCTTTTGAGAACAATACTTTGAGTTACTCTCTAATACACAGCTGGGCATATTATCCACAGTGTTTTGCAGAGTGATTGTCACAGAACAAAACCAGATTAAGTGCATTGCTTGAAAGCTGTTTTGACTTTTTCAAAATGTTTTGTTTTGTTTTTAAAGTTTATCTACCCAAAGGGAACAGACGTGAATATAACTAAATAAAATACTTTTAAGAATGGCCTCTGGATGAGGTTGAATAACCTGCAACAGAGCACATACGTAAGGTTCTGGTAGGATGAGGAACACTGTAAACGATACCTTTATGCATGAGCAGTCTGTTTCCATGAAACTCTTGTTGAGTAAGATTGAACCTGACATCAGGCACTCTGAATGAAATGTAATCACCTTCAGAGTTAGAAGTACCTGGCAAAATATGATTAGTTAGTCAATTCATGTTCACATGTTCTGGAAAGGAAAGTTGTTGGGTTTTTTTCACCACAGTATTAGTCTGCTAAAAGCTATTTTAGAAGGAAAAATTGAAGCTTCTTCCACAAAAGCTTTTTTATAAGATTTAATACTAAAATCTGAACTACTGTAACTATCTTGGGTGATGTAAAAATATGAAAACTCAGGTACTGTAAAAGTAAAAGTTCTTGTTAGCTTTTACCAGGCTTTACCACTGCAGAGATGTTTGCTTGCACTCCCTCCATAGCATTACACTTACACAAATAATGGTGATGTGGTGGTGTAACAGTCTCTGGGTCATATCTCTCACTGCCAAGGGGATTCACCTGGTCTGCACCATGCTTTTGACCATTCAAAACTTTCTTGGCCTGACAAACAACAAGCCACATACCTACTCAATATTCAGATGGTGGCTACTTATTTTCAGCTGCCATTTTGAGAGTGTTGGTCCTCTCTCCCTGCCAAAACCCTCCCTGTTTTGTAATCTGTGCAGTCAGTGCATTGCTTCTGACCAGTGTTATGCCTGCTGTACCTACCTTTACCTAGTAGTTTGTGTCATGATGGAAGACAAACTAAGGTAAATTACTCCTTTCTCCATAAATGGCAAATTTAGCAGGGAGATGAGTGCTCTGATAGAGCTTTTATCCCATTAAAACTTTGTGCTCACAATAAGGGAATGTACCTGCACAGTGCACTCAAGGTGGGAATAGGATGGGAGTTTATACACACCTGACAATGAAATAACCAACATAAACCCCTTCCTGTTTAGACTAGTGTTATTCTGAATCAGCTTTTAAATCTGATTCTAATCCAATAGAAATCCATGTGAATATCAGTGTCTGAATTGCACCATGAATTAGAAGCATTATTGTTAATCAGGATTACATAGAAGATAGATTCCAGGGAAATAACTGTTGCACTAACAAAGATAAGAAGCAGTTTTATAGCCAAGTAAGCTGCTACTGCCTATTGTCTAAATCCATGTACCCAGCATGTTCTACTGGACACTTTTAGACAGCACTAGGAACACTACCACAGGATCAGTGGTAAGATTTAACCTGGGTGATTTTGTTCACATATTGGAGTGACTGGACAAACACTGCACTGAGCATCTGGTACCTTGTAGCAGTGTTTTTCTCCATTTAACATATGGAGCATTCTGTGAGAATCTGCAGCAGAAAATACTAATTTTAAAAATTATTTAAAAAAAAATTACCAATTATTTTTCAGGAAGTATTTGATGGACAAGAAAGAAAGTCCAAGAGCCATGATAGCATTGCATTCAGAAATAAAATAATGGCTGATAAGGATATTAATCTAGTTTAAAGCCATGTTCAGGATTCTTTGATGTTCTGGGTGAACATTCCTGCTGGAAATGTTTAGTAATTTGTAGAGGGGAAAATAGTTCAGAAAACTGTGGAAGAAACCCTAGGCCAGTGTGGTGTGTAGCATCATCCTCCATTGTGGAAGGCACAGGTTGCTGTCCTTGGTGATGCAAAAATTGAAGAAAGGCTGCTTTTCTCTTTTTCTTCTGGTTTAGATTTCATTTCCCCAAAAGACTGAAAATCTGATTTATATTTGTGCTGAATGAAAAGTTTTGGAATATAAAATATACAGATGTGATCTTGTGAATGAATGTTTGACAGCACCCTTGCTAACTGTGAGGATTAGCATGAAAAGTTACTTCTCCTGAAATTGCCAGCAGTGTTGTTTTTAAGCAGAAATTTGTCAGTTTTCCAGGCATACTATTCATATCTACCTGGCTTGTAATGTTGTACTTGATAACAATACTGAAATATTTGCCAGGCTTATTAGGGTCCTGTCTGTTTTCAAACCAATACAATTAAATATTGGTAAACCTTCTTGCATATAAGAAGTAATGCTGCAATATGTGCACTGTAATTCCATAGTTACACTGTTGGTCATCAGTTCTTTCTGGAAGCGTACACATTTCTTCAACATGCTGTAACTCATTGCTATTCTCCATTGGTGCAAATTCCTGAAAGTCAAGCAAGCATGCTTTTTAAACAGAATCCTTGGCAACAAGAAGAAAAGGAAAAAAATCCACAAGGCTTATTTTTCTAAAGATCGACAGAGGCTACAAGTTGAGAGGTGAATCAAGGAAGCTGGATAAGGTCCAGAAAGTGAGATTAAGAAGAAAGGAAAGAATCTTGGGCTCAGTTAGAAGAATGATAGAGTAATTTTCTTGGACTTAATAGTGTGACACCAGCGAGCTTTTTAGTCCTGTCTGCCAGTGTATTTCTTTCCTTTCTAACTTAAGTTCAGTTTCCTTTACTTTTAATGCTGTCTCTGGCAAAAGAACAAGTCACCTCTTGCAAGTAGAGTCATGTTCCAGAACAATGCAAATTTTTATACATGAACTGAACAGTTTTCAAAGTCAGGATAATACAAAACAAACAGGTTCTTTAGAATATACTGTTGATCACTAAATAGTTGCAGACAGATTCTTTGCTGATGCAAATAGGCACAACCTCCATTGATTTCAATAGTCTGTGTAAGCCTTTACAATAGAAGATGCTGGGTAGGGAGCTTTTTTTCAAGTTCTGTTGTAAAGGAGTCTTGCAGTATTTTCTCTTGAGTGGCTGGCCTATCATTGCTTGCTTTAGATGCTGAATCACAGAGTTAATAAGGTTGGAAAGGACCTCTAAGATCATGAAGTCCAACACTCAACCCAATGCTTCCATGACCACTAGACCATGTCCTAAAGTGCCACATCTACTTGCCTTTTGAATACCTCTAGATGGTGACTACACCACCTGCCTGGCAGCCTGTTCCAATGTTTAACTACTCTTCAACTAAAAATTTTTTTCTCATTTCCAATCTGAGCTTCCTCTGGCCATAATGAAATAGTTTTTATTACCTCTGTATTCTAAGCTTGGTCAGTGCTGCCACTTGTTTGAAATGAGGTTCATTTACTGGAGCATCCATGAAGTTTTAGATCACAGGAGTCCCAAGGAAAGCTCTCTGTATTGTATTCTCCTTTCCAGTTCACATATACAGTCAGTAGCTAATATCAAAGCAGAAAAGATGGAACAGGAGATGTCTCATCTCTAGGACTTGAAGAGAAAACAGATGTTAAGATTTCTCAGTGCTCATGTTGGCTGCTTCATCCTGTATGGCAGATTGATCGGGGTTAAAAACTTGCTATTGACAAAGAAGGCACCATTTTTTGGTTGTTTGTGAAGAAATTAGTGTATTGCTTTTATATTAGCATAAATAAAGGAAGCATTTAAAAGGAAGAAAAAGCTTACAGATATGAATAATTATATTGAAAAATCATTTATCTAAAGTTCACTAACTTCTTGGCTTTGCCAAGATAAAGAATTTTATTCATTTACGTGGTCATATTCTACTTCTCCCATATGTACACCAGTCAGGATATACAATAAGGAGAAAAGTGTCAATAGTAAAGGTATTGCTCATTTTTATTTGAATACCTTTAATTTGGATTTACTTGTGACATAATTTTCTATTTTAACCTATGTAAAAGTAGTAAAAGTCCAAATGTCTTTTATAATAATTTCTATATACTAATTTTATGCTTTTACTATATACAGTATAATTTTCCTTATATTTTAATTTAAAGCTAAAATGATGAGAAAAATTATGGAGTAGAGAACCCTGTTTCATCTTCACCTTTTTTCTAGTGCAAAAACATTTATAGTAAGAAAATAACAGCATTTATTTTCTTATAGTGGTGTTAACTTTTACATTCTTAAACATTTAATTTCTTTATTGATGAATTTGAGGACTTCTATGTATTGGACACAGTAAGGCAAAGAATGTTGATAAGTTCAAACAGTTGTACTCACAGCATTGTCACTGGTCAGATGCTGTTCTAGACAAAGCAATCTTGTACCCAACACACAAGACAAAGAGGGTAGTCAACAGAAGTCCTTATTTTAGCACTTTTTGACATCTTCAGCTAATGAAACTCCAACACTTATTCCCTCTTCTAGTCCATACAGAGCTCTGAGAAGCAGAGAATACCATATTCTAGGTCATATTCTAATCCTTACATACTGATAGGCACTGGAAGGTTTATTTTTATATTCTAGATGACAACACTACAATATGAATGGGTTACAGCAAAATGTCAGGCTCCTCTAGAGTAGATGTTCACACTTCATTTCAAAGCAACCATTATACCTTGTTCCTGCTGGACTATGCCCAACTACTTGTATAGTTTGAACTTGAATATATAGAGTGCCTCTTGACACTAATTCTTTCTAGTCTGCTGTACTATTGCATAGTTTATACTTACTGGTTAAATGCATTCTTGTTGACATAGGGTGTTTCAGTTTCCCATTAGCACTGTTTAAAGACCTACAGTTACGGCTTATGGCTTTCTAACAATATTACCAGAGAATGTTTTCCAATATCATGTATAGTCTAAAGGAAAGTTTGAAATTCGTTTTCATTTTAAGTGGTGTATTAGGCATTTTACTTTAATCAGACTCTGTGATGTGACCATGTGAAAACCAGTTAAAAGGAAGGTGAGTTGGTCTGAGCTCTTTGAAATGGATTAGTAAATTATCATTCACTCTTTATAGAATCATAAAATTATAAGGGTGGAAGAAGGGACTTTTGGATGCTGTTTAATCAACCCTCTGCACAAAGGATGGTCAACTAGAGCAGGCTGGTATGGACCATGTCTGGTCTGGTCTCAAATATCTGTAAGAATGCAGACTTACAACCTATAAGCAACAAGTTTCTGTTCTTCATCACCCAAAGAGTAAAAACTTTGTTTAAATGATTTCCAGTATTTCAGTTTGTGTCCATTGCCTCACATAGTACCACTGAGATATTATTCCTCTTCAAGTGCAGGATTTTTGCACTTTCCCTTGCAATATGTTTGTTCAGGACAAGCCTTAAGTACTTCTATTTAAAACTGCTTATATCTGAGTTTACATTAGATTTGATTGGCAAAAAGGCTTGGATTTGGGTAAAACTATGTGAATCAGAGTAAAGGATCATGGGCTTGAGAAATCTAAACACTGCAAACTTAAAAGCTTAGCTTTGGGTAAGAACAGATGTAAAGTGAGTTTGTATGGACTTAGAAACAGTCATCTTGTCCTATTTTTGCCTATTACTTCCTGGAAAATGCAGTTTTCATGTGAGGGCTGGTCATTTTGTACTGAGCTTCTCTTCCAGATTTTATTTTCTGAACTATTTGTGCATTACTGTAAGTGGGTGGCATTGGTGGTGTGTACTGTTGGATTCTTGCCTTGACTGTGACAAAATCATTCAAGCAATGATCTTTCACAACATTTTTCCGGCACATAAGATGGGTTTCTTTGATGGTTATATTTAGTCAGCCCAAAACCCTCAGATGTCCTCTCCAGGATATCTAATATTGGTTTCTCATGTAGGGTGTCTGCTTCCAAAAACTTTGAATAACTAGAAATACACTGGTTGATTATGCCCTAAATACTCTTTCCTGCTATAAGCTACCACAGAGATTAGTTTCTTGTCTTATATAGCATATGAAATTACAGAGCTTTATAAAAAATTTTCTCAAACTTTTGCATAATCATGTTTTCTTTCCAAACTGCTAGTGGAATGATGAATGTTGTGTTTAGACTTTTTTCTTGGAACAGCCTGGGTCATGCAGCTGTTAGTCACAAGGTTAGGCTTTGCTTCAAGTTTGAATTATTAATTGGAATGTCACTGTTCTCTTGTCTTTGCTTGCCATATTTGTACTTGTCCCTGCTGAAGATTATTCCTGTGTACAGGCATCTAAAGTCTTTTTTTCCATTTTACTAATGCTTGGTAGAGGGGAGTGTTTGATTTGACATTCTAGTCATAAGTGAAAGTGTACTTACCCGGATATCACTGCAAGAACATTTGTAGTATCAAAATGAAAACTAAATATTGAGAAGCCAGCTAGTTAAGCAGGTCATGTTTGTCACAGCACACATATTTGTTGCAATGACAAACTTGAACAGGAATCCTGAGTAAACAATGGTTGTTTTTATGTAGGGCCCTAAGGTAATGTTAATGGGTTACCCAAATTTGTCATACTTTTGCCAGTGTGTAGCTATTCCTGTGGGGAAAGAAGTGAAGAAAAAAGGTTTTGGTCAATTAAAAATATGTAACCCCACTTCTGTCCAACAAAAGTCTGTGAAACTCTGTATGAGCTGCAAAGAATGATTCTGTTATATGACTCTCATTTGTGGGCGACCATGGTCTCAGGTTCTGTGAAAGCATCTTTTATAGATATTCTGAAGTCAAAAACACCAATAACACCAATAAAATTGAAATATTCAAGCAGTGGTTTATGTACAGAGGAAAAAAACTTTCCTTCCCATGTTTAACGATCTAATGGACAATGTTTCCATTATTTACCGGCTCATTTACCACACAAGGCTTAGTATGATGATTTTTCCAAGCAGATTAACTTAAAGGTTCTCTGCTCTGAGGCTAAAGAAATGTAGTTCTATCCCTCTTGACAATCTGTGGTTGTGGAAGGATTTGTTACAGTACAACAAGGTTGATAGTGAATAGAATTGTTGGCGGGGATCGCTTCTAGCATGTCTCAAGGCCTTGCCAAAGATGGCTATGTGCATTCCCTACAAAACTCTCGGCTACTGGAAAGGTTTACTGCTTCTGGTTCTCAGCAGGCCAGTGCAGTGAGGCATCACTGAACAAATGCCTGTAGAGCCTCTTTGATACAGTTGAACACTCTGGCATGTCCTAAACCTTCTTTCCATTAAGCATGCTTAGTTGCCTTTTAGCAAAGGAGTCTATCTATCTTCTACTCTCCAAACAGTTCTGCTTTGGTGGGTGTACAAGACACAAATATAACAACTCATGCAAGGATTTAAAAAAGTATGTTAAAAGTAAAAAAAAAAACCCAATCCCCATGAAATGTCAAACTCTGGTAGAAGATATGTCTGAATGTGTACTGTACAGTATATCTTACAGTGTCTTTAGTGTCTAGCTCATTTGCTTTTCTAATTTTTTACTGAATCTGAGTAGCCACTGCATTGCAATAGCTTTCCCTTTGAATATCATTTGACTTGGTGGAAGTGAATGCTTCTACCATAATTTATGTGCATTCCTTAATGACTTCAACTAGGTTTGGAAGTAATTTCATATGGATGAGTGATTTAAGTTGATAGCTTAATGACTTCTATGATTAATGATTTTGTTATGCAATGCAATAAGAAATACAAGGTGAATAATGATATGTCATGGTCACTATCTCTTTTTGCCCATTTCCAGCTGCAAGTGCAGGTTTTGTACCAAAGTACTGAATAACAAATGTGTGCAGAGGAATGCCCAGGGCTGCCCTGCATTCTGTGCAGCATCATCACCATTTCCTATTTCACAGCTATAAATTCTTGTTTTAATCTTAGTAAATAAACATTTGGCTGACTTTCATTACTTATGTTTATCACAGCCCTTACACTCTTGCATAAATCATTAGGATTAATTTTTAAAGTAACCTAGATAAATAGAATCTCATTGTACATTGTAAGAAATTTCAAGTTTATCTCCCATTTCATAAGCTACATGGATATAATGTTGATGCTTGTCACACTCATCGCTTTCATGTTTTCAAAGACAAGTTTGGAAAGGTATGCGTGAGAAACCTACTGCTGAGACCTGGAGTAGCAAGTTTCCCATAGCATTCCTAGAATAACAGAGGAAGAAATATGCAAATCACTTCAAACCCAGACACTTTGGGCACAGCTTACAAATTAGTCTTTTCGGCATAAATCCTAGTTCAATAGCTTAATTATTCAACTGTAGTTTTGCACTCCTGCTACAAAAGGAAGGAATTTCAAGCACATTGTTTGTGAGCTGCTTACAAGCCCTCCCCTATGAACCTTGGACCTTTTTCTTAACTGCAGCAAAGCAGGCTGACAACATAGCACAGAGCAGTATGTTGGAAGAGTTTTTAAATGTTAATGAATAATATGATCACTTTATTAGAGGAGCCTTGTGTGATGTGATTCCAGGCACTGTACAGGAATGTATTTGTGCACACAATGTCTTATTTGCTTAAGAAAACAAATCACTTTTTTTATATCCTTCGACCTTCCATTTTCCCCCTTTTCAGCTTTTAAAGCTGTTGATGTAAAACCTCTATGAAACGGGGCAGGATAACTGGCAGAGGAAGGCCAGTGTTCTAATGTCCACTCTAAGTATTTTTAAAGAGTCACGATCTAGCCTGTATCCAAATGTTAAGGAGATCATGCCTATGCAACAGTGTTAATCACTTCCCAGTAATGTCCCTGAACTGTTTTCAGAGCTCTATTCTTATTTCTTCATCTCACATTACATGAGGCAGGAATAAAAAGTGTCTGTAATTATACAAAGTGGGCAACACTTTCTATTTTATTTCATGGGATATTGAAAATCAGATTTGTATCTGACATTACAAACCTATGCAGCAGTCTCTCTCAGAAGATGCAATGAAATTAATTAGAATAATTAATTTTTTTCCTTAAAACAGGTTGGCAACTTGAACAAATGTGTTGTAAATTAAAACCACTCATCCAAGCAGCTGTAAATTAGATGACTAGCACTTAGTCAGCAAACGACTTCCTGTGGACCTCACTGACCTTGTCAATATTGTGAGGAGCATGTCATCAGATAGAGAGAAATTGCTTTTGAATAGTGGTCCTGAGAATGCACTAACAGGCATTTCTGTAGAAGGAGGTAAGATAACATTTAAAAACATATACAAGAATTTTTTAAACACACAAAAACATATAAAAATTTTCTCTATATTCGGATTCCTGATTCACTGCTTTCTTTATTTCTCTGGCTGTATTTTGTTTAAGGCTCTACCTTAAAGAACCATTCTTTAAAAAAAAAAACTCTGCTAGTTTGCAGAAAAGGTCATTAGCTGCCATACTTCTGTAAAAGCTTTCAGTTGTCATCTTAATTGGACTAACATGCAAAAATAATAAGGATTTCTTAGTCCAAAGTTTTACTCTTGATGTAAGATCAGTTTAAAGCCAAGTCCAAGTCTCCTGGGAATGTAAATCATGTTCAAATCATAGTTGCAGCTGATGGTAACTGTGAAGTGCACTACTTTGCAGCAGCTTTTTTTTCATACTTGTTTAACTTAAAGTTAAAATTACCTATTGAAAAGGCGTTATTTCAGGACATAAATTTGTTAAGTTTATAATTTTTATGCTGATAACTACTTGTAACAAAACAGTAACATGGGTGACTTACAGACAAATGAAGATTTTAATCTCATTTAGTTTGTCTGCCTCCTCCATTTATTTTATTGTATTTTTTTTGTATTTGACCTCTGACTTCATACAGAACTTTGCTGTGAATTATCTTTCTTCTTGATAGAAGTGATTTTATTTGCAATATGAAGAATTTGTTGCTTCTCCTCTGTTTACTAGATATCTACAGTAGTGGCTTTGGTAGTAGAAGTATGTGCTCTTGTGGCCAAGAGGGCCAACAGCATCCTGGGGTGCATTAGAAGGGGAGTGGTTAGCAGATCGAGGGAGGTTCTTCTCCCCCTCTACTCTGCACTACTGAGGTTGCATCTGGAGTATCGTGTCCAGTTCTGGGCTCTTCAGTTCAAGAAGGACACAGAGCTGCTGGAGGGTGTCCAGTGTAGAGCAACAATGATGTTGAAGGAAGTAGAGCACCTCCCTTATGAGAAAAGGCTGAGGGAGATGGGTCTCTTTAGCTTGGAGAAGAGGAGGCTGAAGGGTGATGTCATTCATGTCTATAGATATATGAGGGATGGGTGTCAGGAGGATGGAGCCAGGCTCTTCTCAAGATCATCTGGTGATAGGACAAGGTGCAATGGGTGCAAGCTGGAACATAGGAAGTTCCATATAAATATCAGAAGAAACTTCTTTACAGTGAGGATAAGGGAGCGCTGGAGCAGGCTGCCCAGGGGGGTTGTGGAGTCTCCTTCTCTGGAGCCGTTCCAGACCCGCCTGGATGTGTTCCTGTGCAACTTGGTCTAGGTGATCCTGGTGTGGCGGGGGAATTGGACTAGATGATCTTTTGAGGTCCCTTCTGATCCCTAATGATTCTATGATTTAGTGGTTAAATGCTGCAGCTTGAAGAAGTACTAGTTGTTTCAGAAAGATTTGCTATGTCCTTAGATACGTACAGCTGTATACCTTGAAGAGTTCTTGGACTTGAGGACTACAGAACTTGCCCTCTGGATTTTTTTATGGAGTTTTCTTAAATTTCACATTTGGATTTTTCAACAAGCATTAACATCATGGTAATACCCAGCATTCAAGGTTGTCATGTGCTATATAAATTTGGATGCTGCCTGTGCTAAAGGACTTAAAAATTCAGACAGTTCCCAAATGCTTGTAACAGCAATACAATAATATGATTAAGGAAGTTGTTAAGGCTACAAGCTTCATGGTCAGTTCATTTTCAATGTAAGTGGGAAAAGTCTCATGGAAGAACTGATCTGAAAAACTAGTGAGATTCTAGGCTGCTGATTCCTGATTGCAAGCACAAATGCAGTCAATAATATCTTAGTGTATTTTATCTACATCTACCCACATTTTCTTTAGACATTAAAAAAAAGTTTTGCCTCCACCTGTATAGTAGACTGTTAAAAAGTTAGAAAAATAGCCTTCCCAGGCTTACACTATAGGGGAACATGAGAGAACAGAATTCCTTTTGATTTTCATAATATTTACAACATACTTTTTTTCTTATCCTCAGCTGCTGTCAGACTAACAACATGAATCTCCTATTGACATAATTTGGAACAAAAATATTGAAGCAAAATTATTTACCACTGTTCCACTTCAGTCCCTATTCTTTTCAGTATAGAAATCTGTCTTGAAATCAAAATCCAAAAATGTTCCACTGCCTATACTGCAGATTCAGAACAACTTATTACTATGTGTGAATCAATTAAATAACTTGTTTTGAAGAGCAGTGTATAAATGTAAATTCCTATACAAGTGTTTCCACACCGGGACATCATATTTGGTGTTCAGACCTGCCTGCTTCTACAAATAATGAATTCAGAAAAGAGAAGTAGGTATTTCAGCATGTCCTCATGGCAGTAAGCAAAGCAAGAAGATAGGAGAGACACTTAACTGACTTGGGAGAGGAATTCTCAGATACTCTCAGGTGTCCACAAAAAGACAGATGTGCTTGCAGTTTTACGGTTTTTATGTAACTGTAATAAATCAGCCACCACATTTATCATATGATAGAAATAGTAAGCCATGTTTGTCAGCTATCTCACCACTGACATAGTGAGGCAACTCTGAATTTTGCACGAATTACTCAGTTATAAACCTGTTAAAATGCAGTTCTGTCCATATGTTACTCCTTAAGTTATTTGCATAAAATTGTGGTAAGTTCAGCAGCAGCAGCAGCAAATTTATGAATCGTGAGCACAGTGCACATATGAGGATGTGTAAGGCTGTGGGCTTAGGTTTTATTGGCTGCAGATGAATAAAATGATTAATTTTAAGTGAACCACTTAAGTTCAGCTATTAATGATATGACTGTGGAATTTCGTTGTCATTCTAAGTTGATTTGTGCTAGCCATGTAACCCAAATCCTATACAAGCTGCTGAATAAGTGTTTAGGTGAAACGTTTGCCATAAGGAACTTCGTGAGCCACTTTATGGCTTTGTAGATGTTCCTTAAAAGAAACCAACCAGTTTGGTTGTACTTTGCAGAAAGTTAATGCTGACATCCAGTGGTAGCTTTTTGCATGTACAAAAGCCTGACAAATTCGATAGCTTGATGAGTGTCACAACTAACCTGATAATTCAATGATGCCTTTGCAAAATGTGACATTTCCTTTCATAGACATTATGAGCTTCATGGTGGATAAAAATAATAGTACACAACGACACTATTCTTTAAAATTTATTTTAGTGCCTTATGTAGAAAAGATAAATGGGAAACAATACTTTTTATGTATTATTTTTAATAAAGTGCCTGAAATATCATATTTCTTATGGTTCTGTCACTAGGTAAACTGCTAAATAAGACATTGCAAAAACAGTCTAAACTATTCTGGACACATTGTTTCGTATCAATCTATTCCAAATACAAGCTGTAATAAAGCAGTGACTAATAGTCACAGATTTCCAGAGCTAAAGGAATTTCAACAAACCTATTTGGTATTTACTTATATGTTTGGCTATGAAGTACTACATATGATCAAATCTACTGTCTTTGCTCCCTCCTGTGGTTCTTTCAAACTAAAACTGTGTTTTTTACAGTTCTTTCAATTTTTTTTTCCATGACTCTTAACACAAGGAATTCATATCAGAAGAGCTACATAGTGTCTACTCTCTGTTTTACAAAGTGCAGTGAGGGAGATCACTTCTGATGTAGATGCTTGTATAGTCTGGGAAACACAAATAACTTACAGAGTGTTTCAGGTTTTCACAGTGTGGTCAAGAGCAGCCCTCCGCTAAAAGAACATCTTGTAACACCCAACTTTGGTGGTGTAATTAAGAGACAAAGTCAATGTGATGTTATGTATAGGCAACCCACCATATGTGTTCTACTTCCTCAATATACATGAACCTTATGTTTGATTTAAGACACCCTTGTTGAACTGAAATAAGTTACTTAAATATACTGCAGTGCCATTTCTTCATAAATTCTTGGACTTCCAAAAAGTTGGAGCTAGACAGGACAAGGGGTCATGGTTTTAAACTAAAAGAAAGGAGATTTAGATATAAGGAAAAAAATTTTTACAGGGACAGTGATGAAACAGGTTGCTCAGAGTTTTTGTAGAAGCTCCATTCCTTGTCACATTCAAGGTCAAACTGCACAGGGCTCTGAGCAACCTTGTCTTGTTATAAATGACATTACTAAGTGTAGGGGATGTTACACAAGATGACCTTAAAGATCATCTTCCGGTCCAATGCATTTTATGATTCTATGTTTTTCAATCATATCTAAACACTTGGAAGCAGTCTGGTTTTGTAGTAAATCAGGGGTTGAATTAATGATTCTTTCTGTATCACATACTTGTGAACAGTTGAGAATATTTCTTTTACAAGCCTCTAACTGCTTTGAGCAAAGTTCATACAACAGACTAGTTTCCAGCAGAAGTATTTAATGACTTAATGCTAAACCTTTAAACAAAGTCCCCAAACTTTGCTTAGAGATATCTCTACCAGTAAGCTTAAATGTTTGCTGGATAGCAGGTAGGGCAATCACTGAGGTAAGGAATCTGCAGGCCTTATTTCTTCAGTATCTGGTTCTAAATATCTGCATACTTCAGGCTATGGGATTTTCTCATTTCACTTTGAAGAGGAAGAATTTAGTCTGCACATTAGAGCTTTTCCCTTTGTCTTAAAGCACTGTCTATCAGTGATAAGACAGGATGCGCTGCTTTCATTTACCTTAAGTGCAGTCAGGTATCGTGTACTCCCATCTAAGCACTCTGGTAAAATGATTGACTCCTATTCCCTTCTTTGCCCCGTACATGTTATAGACAGTAGTAGACAATTTTCTTACTGCAGGAAGCTACCACTGTCAGCGTTTTCATTCCTATAGATTTCCTGTGTAATACTCCTTTTGTATTACAGATTTTAAATACACTACACTCTGCTTAGTGTTTTGTGGTCTGAGACAGTAACCTGTGGCAATGGTCTGCAGAGCTTTCTGATCTAGACTGTTTCTGACGGGTCTGCAAAGGCAGGAAGTAGGTCTTAATGGTACTGAGTGTTACTTCCAGTTTTATCTGGCTGAGTTATTTGGCAGGATTCTCTGCAGCATGTGAATAATTTCTTGCAGGACCTTTCTAGCTTTCAGTACCCTTTGTAATTTAACAATTATCAGCAATCAGTTGTGTAGTACAAAGTTGCAAATGGATATAAACAAGTCATTAGACACTTGTAAATAGTCTGTGGTGTTCTTCATAGTCCAGTTACCCTGAATCTTCCCTAGCAGTGGATGATAATACCTTAGTTGTAAAAATTCAGCCAACATAACTGGATGTGGGTACATCATAGAATCATGGTATCGTTAGGGATTGGAAGGGACCTCAAAATATCGTCTAGTCCAATCCCCCTGCTACACCAAGATCACCTAGACCAAGTTGCATAGGAACAGATCGAGATGGGTCTTGAATCCCTCCAGAGAAGAAGACTTCACAATCCCCCTGGGCAGCCTGTTCCAATGCTCCCTTATCCTCACTGTAAAGAAGTTTCTTCTGATATTTATATGGAACCTCCTATGTTCCAGCTTGCACCCATTGCACCTTGTCCTATCACCAGATGATCTTGAGAAGAGCCTGGCTCCATCCTCCTGACACCCACCCCTCATATATCTATAGACATGAATGACATCACCCTTCAGCCTCCTCCAAGCTAAAGAGACCCATCTCCCTCAGCCTTTTCTCATAAGGGAGGTGCTCTACTTCCTTCATCATCGTTGTTGCTCTACACTGGACACCCTCCAGCAGCTCTGTGTCCTCTCTTGAACTGAAGAGCCTAGAACTGGACACAATACGATCCATTTTGATCCCTGTTCCCTTTCTCAGTTTGTGTCTGGGATGAGGTCACATTACTGCAGCAAGAACCCCTGTTTTAAGTGTATAATTTCTGTTGCACACCACACTGGAAGATTTATTTTTGCCTTATCTGCCTAATTATATTATCAAGTACATCTGATAGTGAGAATATGTGAACAAAACCGATAACCAGTTTCTAGTATAACAGGCATGTTGTTTTAGTTGTGCTGAGCAAGAGTGGTGACCCATACTTCCTGAACATACCTTTCCTGAACATTGTTCTGTAGTTTTAAGTTTTCTCTAATGCAAATCAGACTTCATTTCACACCATTATTCTGTTAAATTCCTCACTGTCTCAAAATTATAGCCAAGTGACTGGGACATGAAATAACTAAATCCCCTATCAGTCTGCCTGATGGAAAGCAGCACAGTTATTGCCATGCATAGGGTCATATGGCAAGAAACTGGACGCAGGGAATACATTTTTTGTGATACAGAAGAAAATTGCAGTAGTCTCTATTTTCAAGATGCAGGGTGTTACATTTTGTTTATAAAATCTTTTCTTGGATTTCAGCTTTTTGGAGAATCAATGGCTGTTAAACCTGGTCATATTTCCAATACTTACATAAAAATTCCTTTACACATTTTCAAGTTAATTTAATTTATATCAACTGTTAAATGTAGTATTTTTAAGTGGTTAGAATAAGGCATACTTCTCTATTTTTTGTGCCTTTGTTCTGGCTAGGAAAAGGAATTGAAAGTTATCTTTCCACACATCATTTATACGTAAAATTTTCACAGTCTTGATCTTTGAATAGCAGCAGATGTTTAAATTCTGCATATAAATGTAGTAACAATCTAATGCATTAGTGTGGCATTGTCATCTAATTTTAATCTAACAAGGTTATAGTTAAAACCTGACAGTTTTGATAGCAGTTATGACTGATGTTTCTTGGTTTTATTCTCTGTAAATAGCTTCCTCTAACTTTCACTCTTCCTCTGACTGGGGTACAATGGCATTTGGCAGTGGGCCTAAAAAATCGAATGGTTGGATTCAATGGCTGTTCCGTTCACTCTAATTCAGAATGAAAATATTGACATTTGAATCATTACTAGAACAGAAGTTTTGTTTCAAGAGCAATGAATCATGTTGCTTCATCATATACTTCTTATTTAGCTTCATCACTTTTGTGTTATATTTGTTACATTTAAAATATATGGGCTGTGGTTACTCCTACTAAAATAAACCATTTCTAGCACATCAAAATTGACTGAGAAAACGGAAATAATTTCTTATTTCTTCCTCATAAGCTGTGTCACACTAGTTGTTTCACTAAAACATCTGCTTTTCTAAAGACTGCTACTACTTTTTTGGCTTTTCTGCTAAGCAGTCCAAGAGGTATGGCTACTGAAAGCAATGCAATAGAATTTCAGGTATCTAAGGCAAGTTTAAAAAAAAATCCTTAAGTAGGATTGGTTCCTTCACAATAAAAGAGAGCTTTGCCAAAAATCCCACATAATTAGGCAGAATATATGGAAGCAGGATCATTAAGCTGAGGTCCACTGGCACCACAGAAACAGGGATATTTCTCAAAGTAAATTTTCACTGCATTTCAAAGCATGTTGCTGATTTGTCTGGTACCTTGTAAGTGGAGTTAGATGCAGTATGGGCAACTGATGTGAAACACCTTATAAACTTTTACCTGGCAGATGATGGGTTCTCATTTCATACCACTGAAATTTAGTAAGGTTGAAAAACATTTATTTTGAGGAAACATAACCTAAAGAATTCCTGCCACTATTGCTGTAGTTTCATGAGAGAAAATAGAGAACAGGTGTGAACAAAAAGATGTGTCAGGGACCATCGTAATGAAGACATTTTGGATTTGAAGTTGATTGTCAGCACAGCCAAGGGGTGGTGAAAGAAAAAGGGTGGACTATGTGGGTGTGTTTGCATGCTCATTTGCTTCTGTGCACCTTACCCTTCTGTGAGCAAAAAGTGAATCTGAGTATTTAAGCCTTTCAGGCCACAGTGCTTATGGAGGAAAACATGCAATGCAAAAGGTACTGGATGTAACTGAATAGATATTTCTTAGTTGATGGGAACAATCAAAAGTAGCAATATCTCTTTAAAATACATCTTACCTTTAAAAGCTAGAGATTGAATTGCCTTCAAAGTCTTTAGCATGAAAATATTTTAAGAGTGGTAGACTAGTTTTTCTGATCTGCCTTGGAAGCCTGAGTGTTAAGTCATATAGTGGCATTTCTACTTTATCATTAAATTTGGTCTGTTCACAGTGAAATCACTTGGTATAGGGGCAGTTCTCTATGATCTGCATATCTGCATTGTGATATCGATTGTCTCTTGGAAATAAGCTATGAACAAAAATAGGCAAAACTACCAGAAGAAGGGGGAAGAGCAAAACAGGAAGGGATTCTGAAACCAGACAATTAAATACTGTGGGGAGATGCTGGAAAAAAAGGAACTACTGTGAATGAAAAATGTTTAATATGAATGTTTCATTGAGAAAGGTGAATAAGAACAAGATTCTAAGAAGCTGGTCACCTTTTGGGGAACCTTATTAGAGGCAGAAATTGCCAATAAGTATTTCCATAAGACAAGAATTACCCGAATTCCAGCCTCTTTACTGCTGCAGCATGTAAAAAGTGAAAACATTTAATAGAAAAAAGTATACTTAAAAATGCAGGTGTCCAAACATGAAATGTTGAAAAAAAGTGTTGTAATAATGAAATACAGTATTTTGATCTTCTTTAACCATGACTAAAAGTTTAATGTAAAACTGACTCACTTTTCGCTTCTCTAGCTCCAGGGTTCTTGCTATGGGATTAGAATTCTCTTGATGGAATGTAAAGGCATTAACCTAGCACACTGGTAGTGATGTATCCTTGTTCTTGCTGCCACATGGAACACACAGAGAAAAGGCTTGCAAAAACCTTTGTAATTGTCCCAGTGTAGAGAGGAAACATAGTTTTGATTAGGAATCCATCCTAGGGTTCTTAGTTCTCTCGATTGCTTACTGGATAGGTTATGCAAAACAACCTGATTGTTCTGATATGAGAATGCTTTTACTGTACCATAATTTTTCAGAAAATGTGAGTTGTTCTGCTTTTGATATTTACAGTAAGTGCAGTACATCAGGCAATGTACTCCATGATGTCAAAGCTGCTAAGAAAATACTGTTGACCTTACCTCTGTGTGTCCATGGACATTTTGCATGTTATTTCTAGTCAGCAAACAGGGCAAAGTCATTGGTGCTAGACAGCCTAAATCCCAAACAATGGCTACCTGCTCAGCTCATGTTTTCAGCTAGGAATATAAAAACAAATGCATGGAAGCAAATTCTCTTGTCTTTGTGCACCTGGAGTTTTGGAAGCATGTGAATGAACATAGTTTGCTTCACTACAGTTTGTATGTTAGTCCTCAGATACCCTTTTCCACTTTTTGTGGTCACATTTTTGTGAATCTGTGCCAGAGGAGGTTTAGTTTGGATGTTAGGAAGCACTTCATCACAGACAGGGTGGTTAGACATTGGAATGGACTGCCCAGGGAGATGGTGGAGACCCCATCCCTGGAGGTGTTTGAGAAAAGACTGAATGTGGCTGCTAGTTCCATGGTCTATCTTATTATGGTGATATCAGGTCATAGTCTGGGCTTGATGATCTCAGAGGTCTTTTCCAGCTTCTGTGATTCTGTGATAATGTTATAATCAGATTTTTATACAGGTTGTAAATTTAGCAGTGATGAGAAAGCAACTTTAAAGGAGTTATTGCACCCAAGAGGCATCTGAGCCATTAGAGTTTGCAACAGCACAACAAAACTTGGCTGAATTCAGGCAATTGCAACAGGGAAGAAGCATCTATTCTCCTGTGTCAGGAGATAGATACAAGCTAACTGCCTGTCACAGTTTTTTTGCTTGTCTCAGATCGGTAACTCTTCAGCTCTGGTCTTTCCTGTTTGCTTTCTCCTGGAGGCTAGGCTTACTTTACCAGATCTGCGTGAACTCAGTCATTGCTGCATGCGATGTCTGAATCAGACCACAACATACAACACTTTCACTTTTTGAGTGGTGTATGGTCAAGGTAAGTGTCTGTGTGTGTGCTGTCATTTTGGATGTCATTTGGATGTGCAGTTTAAATAAAACTACTGAAGTCCAATTAGCTTTGTGCAAAGTTAACACACTTGTTTGAATCTAAAGATGAGTTTACATCAGTAGATTTCCTTTTTGCTTTTTTCTAGGCTGTTTTGGTGGCATGTTTGCTCTGGGAGTGTCCTAAGAATCTGCACTTATGTGTCCCACCCTTTCTTGCTTATAGCCTGGGTAAGCTTAGATTTGGACTGTGCAGCAACTGCTTATTCTGTTGTAAAATATGTACGTGAAATGACTACAATTCTAGAATTTTTTCTGACTGTTTTTTGTCACCATTCAGAACCAAATCCCTGGTGCTGCTTTCCTCAACACCAATGTGGAAGCATTGCCTAATTTTGGCACTGTTATTTTTTCCCCCCGAAATATTCTTTGGACATGTATATTGCTTGACTTTATGAGTCTGACAAGTTCTTATCAGCACCTGAAAACCAAATTATAGTTGAAAGCAAGCTGCAGGAAATTTATGGTAACTTGAGAGCCCTAAACCAACAGAGTCTCCTTCCCCAGAGTTCACCGAGGGCAGGTGACTAACAGATTGATGCAGGGCTTAATCTTAAATGCTTTCCTTGAAGAAAGAGTTCAAGTTTACACTTCTCTGGGTGAGTCTTCAGCTACACACTCTCCCCTCAATATGGACACTATGACTGCTTAAAAATTCTAGATGAACTTGGTGGTACTGAGGTGTCCTATGTAAGACAGGCAGGATGAGCCCTGCAGAGGATGCACCAGTGCCAATATAGTTGAAACAGTGGCAGCTTTTGTCACATTCAAAAGCTTGTTTAGGGGAAGTGTTCTTCAGGAAGCTTTCCTGGGAAAGCAGGGACATGTGAATTCACAAACAATGTGAAAAGGACACTCATCTAAAAGCTGTACCTAAAATGTCTACTTGGGCTTTTAAAAATCATAGTATCACAGAATTGCAGAATGGTAGTGATTGGAAGAGACCTCTTAAGAACTTCTAGTACAACCCACTTGCTAGAGCATGATCACTTAGAGAAGATGACACAGGAATGCATCCAGGAAGGGTTTGAATGTCTCCAGTCAGGCACTCCACGGCTTATTTAAGCCATCTTTTCCAGTACTCTTTTGCCCTCACATAAAAAGGTTTTTCCTGATATTCAGGTTGATCTCCAGTTCTTATTTTTAATACAATAGAAAATGTTTATCTCTCTTGAAAATGTAATATATTGACTTACATAAATACATTCCCTTTTAGAATCATAGCATCATTAAGGTTGGAATAAAATCTCCAAGATCATCAAGTCCAGCCATCAACCCAGTGCCACCATGGTCACAAAACCATGCTTTCTAATGCCACATGTACTTTTTAGAACACCTCCAGGGACGGCAACTCAACCACCTCCTTGGACAACCTGTTCCAATAACTGACCGTTCTTTCAATGAAGAATTTTTCCTAATGTCTAATCTAAACTTCTCCTGGCACAACTTCAGGCTATTTCCTGTTCCATCACTAGTAACTTGAGAGAAGAGACCAACTCCCAGCTCTATCACCTTCTGTTAGATAGTTGCAAACAGCAGTAAGGTGTCACCTCAACCTACTTTTCTCCAGACCAAACAAACCCAGTTCCTTCAGTTGCTCCTGCCAAGACCTGCCCTCCAGGCCACTCACTAGCTTCACTCTTCTTTGGACACACTGCAGCGCCTCAATGTCAATTCAGGAACATGCCGATGCTTTGTTTCTCCCTTAAGAAAGGTAATATTCCTATGACAGGAGTGTGTTAGTCAGCATATCTGATGAAATATTTGAGGATTTTCAGAGATACTGGCATTAGCTCGTAATAAATCGTAATGTCAGTGCAGAAACCGGTTCCGTCACTCACGGCAGCAGCAGCAGCAGCCGCCCTGGAGTCCGGCCCGGCCCCGCTTTCAGTTTCACTTCTGCTGTTTCTGAGCAGTTGTTTCCTCAGGGGCGTCTTGTGGCAGGGAACCTGTGCAGAACTTGGGTTCCTCCAGACTGAAAGATAAGGACCGCAGTGGTAAGTAGATGCTATTCTTCACTTCTTAGCAATAGTTGCAAATATTGGAGGAAGAAAGACAAGGTGCTGCTCGGAAGTTTGGATGTTTTCCCTATCTTGGATTTCTCTTAACTAGTTTGCAAAGCTGGTGCAGCAGCTTTTGTCTCAGTGAGTGGGCTCTTCTGCTTCTGCCTGGGTGTAGTTTACCCAGCTGACAGGAGGTATTTTTGTGTGTTTTGTTGGGTTTTTTTTAAATAGGAAAAGACAATATAGGTGAAGTGGAAGTGTCTCTCCCTGAGTTCTCCAGATTTTTTTAAAGTTCTTGCTCATAACTTGAAAAGTGTCATTCTTTCATTTGTCCATTAAATACTATTCTATAACACTGTCCCTTAAGTCTCATAATAGGTTTGTGGTTTTTTTGCTGGACCCCCAACCAAGGCAGAAGACACCTAAAGACTCTAGACTTCTTGCAATAAAAGAGGCAGAAAAGGGCAATCTGTCAGGCCTCCCTGAAAGCCAGCCACAGAACTCAATTGTGTAGTACATTTCTTGTGCCTTTCAAACTTAGTTTGTCAAAAGCTGAGTAGGACCCTGGCTGCTATCTGATCTCCTTAGAATGCCTTGAAAGGGCACAGACCAGAGGTAAAGCCTTTGTTAGACACAAGCTTTTCTTTTGCTTTCCTCAGCTCTTCCAGCAGCTAGGATGCAGAAGAACAAGGCAGGGTAGGAGCCCTTTATTTTGCTTACCTACAGTGACACGGGTGTTGTGTTCAGCAGCAGGTGGAGCAGGTCAGGCTGTCTGCAGGACTATAAAGTTATTTGTTGTCCCTTCCCCTTCCTTCTTTGCCACTGGCAGGTGAGAGGCAACTCAGGCTGCATGATGAGCTCCAGCAGATGTGTCAGGCCTGACAGGGAATTGTTACTTTGTTAAGGTTTATTTTAAGTTGTCCCTTGCAGTCCTTTCTGTATGTCTTGCAATCCTTTAGGCTGCATTTTTACTTGCTTGTACCCCCACTCCCATTAGAATTTACTGATGTCTTACCCTAGATGACCAGGTTGCTCCCTCAGAGGTACGCACAGGGTTCTACTGTGGCCACTATAATGTAGCTTATTGTCACTGGAGTAGTCCTACTGTGTGCTGTCTGAAAAGGCTGGTCACCTGTCCTGTAGAGGCAAACTTTGCTGGGATCTGACCTGCTAAATTCCTCTTGTAATGTCATTTTCTCTAAGTTTTTTGTTATGATTGTTAAGAACTGGCTTGATGGCCGCACCCAAAGAGCAGATGTCAATGGGTCCATGTCCAAGTGGAGGCCAGTGACAAGTGGAATTCCTGAGAGATCAGTCCTGGGACCAATCTTGTTCAACATCTTTGCTGATGACATGTACAGAGGCATTGAGTGTGCCCTCAGCAAGTTTGCAGACGACATCAAGCTGTGTGGTGCAGCAGACAGACCGGAGGGTAGGGGTGCCATCCAAAGGGATCTGGACAGGCTGGAGAAGTGGGCACAAGCCAACCTCATGGGGTTTAACAAGACTAAGTGTAAGGTCCTGCATCTGGGGCAAGGCAATACTAAGCACAGATACAGGCTGGGCAGTGACTGGCTGGAGAGTAGCCCTGAGGAGAGGGACTTGGGGATGCTCATGGACGAAAGGCTCAACCTGAGCCAGCAGTGTGCACTTGTGGCCCAGAAGGCAAACCGGATCCTGGGCTGCATCAGGAGAAGTGTGGCCAGCAGGTCGAGGTAGGTGATTCTCTCCCTCTACTCCACTCTGGTGAGACCCCACCTGGAGTACTGCATCCATTTCTGGAGCCCTTATTACAAGAAGGATGTGCATTTGCTGGAGTGAGACGAGAGGAGGGCCACAAGGATGATCAGAGGGCTGGATCACCTCTGCTATGAGGCCAGACTAAGAGAGTTGGGGCTGTTCAGTCTGGACAAGAGGAGGCTCTGAGGTGACCTTACTGTGGCCTTCCAGTATCTGAAGGGGGCTACAAAAAATCTGGGGAGGGGCTTTTTAGGATCTCAGGTAGCGACAGGACTAGAGGGAATGGAGCAAAGCTGGAGATGGGGAGATTTAGACTTTATATGAGGTGGGAGTTCTTCACCGTGAGAGTGGTGAGAGCCTGGAATAGGTTGCCCAGGGAGGTGGTTGGGGCCCTGTCCCTGGAGGTGTTTAAGGCCAGGGTGGATGAGGCTCTGGCCAGCCTGATCTAGGGTGGGGTGTCACTGCCCATGGCAGGGGGGTTGGGACTGGATGATCCTGTGGTCCCTTCCAACGCTGACTGATTCTATAATTTCTTCCCAGGGAGGGTAATGGGGTGCTGCAGAGGGCTGCCTGGGGGGTTTGTGGAGATGCTTTTTCTGGAAGCATTTGAAACCCTCCTGGACCTGGTCGGGGTGTCCTGCTGTGGCAGAGGGATCAGACTGGGTGGTCTTTTGAGGTCCCTTCCAATCCCTGATGATTCTATGATTCTACGAAAATTTCTCTCTTTAAAAACATTGCTATGATGGCTTAATTTCTTGTTTCATTGCTTGCTACTGAACAATAATCTAAGTGGTCAAAACTAAAGGCTTTTAATTAAAGTCAGGTGCCACGCAAAGGAAAATGTGAACTGGATGACTGAGAAAGCTTGTACTCCTGAGAGAAATTTCTTTTGAGATGCTCTTCTAGATTGTTGTTAAGTTTGGTGGGGTTAAATTACCTTTTATAGTCTGCTCTGATAGACTTCCCTACCTGGGAGCCCATTGTTCTGAGCCTTAGCTCTTTGGTGAATTGAGGCTGGCAGGTAGTCTCCAAATTCGTTGGCAGAAGGCCATACAGATAGGTATACATTGAGATTGTGGAGACTGCAGAAATTTGTGTTACTTTATGGGTAAAACACACTGTGCGTTAATTCAGTATAAAACTACATGTTGTTGAGGCTGGTTTGCTTAGCCTTCAGTTTCAGGTATAAGTTGTATCAAAATGATTGTAACTTGTACTGTGTTCATTTTGCCTCTGCAGATAAAACAATGGCAAGTGCTAGACTTTGGTGGAGCAGCTTACCTGTCAGATTTGTGTCTGTCTATTTGCTGTGTGCATCGGTTGGAAAGCAATGTCGGATCCAAAATGAAATGGCTGACTGCAGTCACCTAAAGCTGACTCAGATTCCTTCTGATCTCCCAAATAATATAACGGGTTTGGACATTTCTCATAATCAGCTAAGACAGCTAGGTCCTGCAAATCTGACCAAGTACAGACAGCTGGTTTACTTGAACGTGGGCTATAACAGCATCTCAAAACTGCACCCAGAATTATGCCGAAAAGTGCCCCTGTTGCAGGTTCTGAGGCTTGAACATAATGAATTGTATAAACTCCCTGACAGAGTCTTTGTTTCCTGCACCAACCTGATTGAACTCAATCTAGGATACAACAGAATATATATAAAAAATGATCCTTTCAAAACCCTGGAGGTAAGCTTTAGAAATTCATCTTTTCATGTAAATAGAGTATAAATGAGAAATTTATTTTCCCATGTGTGTACAGAACAGCTGCCTATTTGCATCTGAAAATACCCAGAATATAGTCTTCTTTCATTCTTTCTCTAAAGAAAAGTCCTAGTTTCTTCTTGTATTAGAGCACAGAGGAGTCTTAGGTGCCCATATGAGGCAATGTTTTTCATTCCCTTTTTGCTATAGCATTCCATTGAGGCACCTCTCCATACAAGATTTGTGCTGAGAGAATGGCAGTGGCAGATGGCATTTAGGTGAAGAAGATGCCTACGTTTTCAAAGTCAATGTGTAATACACAGACCATGAAGGCCAGTTCTTAGGCTGAATGTAGTCTCCCAGGACTTTGTGGACTGAGATAGAATAGAAATTTTTTACTAAATCTTTGTTTTTCCTGGTAGTTTACATGTGGTTTAATATTCCTCTGTAGAATGTATGAGGTTAGGGGGCCAGAAACTCTGGTATTCCTCACTTTTCTGTGGTCTGTTACTGATGGAGGTCAGGCTTGGGGCAACTCAAGGCATATTCTGTTGAGTTAGTTTTAGAGCGGCATCTCCTCTCTAGGTGCATGAGGAGTCTGAGCACCTGGACATGAGCTGGAGTATTACAAATGTTAAAACACTGATCTTTGCACGCTGCTTCTGCCCCACTCTTCACCTTCTACACTTCTATTTACAGGGATGAACCATAGTCAAGAGAGTGGTATGCAATGTTTAATTCTCCAATAGTTGTAACTGCAGCCTGCTGTAGGCTTTTATCACTTTATCTGGAGGGCTTTCAGTGAATTATTAAATTTTAAATAAAGTAATTCTTTGGTTGGCAGGAGATAATTTTGTGGGTTGAGATTGTGAACACAAAGAAAGTTACAGGTATGAAAGATGCAAAAGACTTCTTTCTGCAGGACCTTGAAATCTGCTATTTCTCTGTTACAAGTGTATTTTAATTGTAGTATCATAACTAATTTCTGATTGGTTAGATGCTAATAGTTTGAAATTACTTTGTACTATATAAAATAAAATCAGTTTTATACTTTTCTATTTGTGTCTTCTCCACAGAGCTTGAATATTCTGGATCTATCTCATAATTTTTTGAAGTCAGCAAATATAGGATTGCAGCAACAGTTGAAGAACCTCCATGAGCTCATGTTGGGTAGCAATACAATCACTGAGTTAAAAAAAAATGATTTCAGTTTTCTTGGCAACACCTCACTGAATAATCTTGATTTGTCATCAAATCCACTGAAAGAGGTAGGAAACATTTCAACAGAAATTCCACAGATGTAACTAAAAAATTGAACTGGCTTGATTTATCCTTTATGATTGAATGGCATTTACATTACATTTTTAATCCACTGAGGTCCAAGATAAAACATTATGTTATAAATAGCATTGCTCCTGACCTATAGTAGTGACACATGTACTCATTTTTCTCCCACTGAAATTAGCAAAAACTGGTTCCATGTAGATCAGAAGTCTCAAGGAAGAGCTAGATGAAGTATGTCTGTGAACCCTTGCCATGTATTTTCTATGCAGGATTTTTTGTTGTTGTATGTGCTGAAGGTGAGTGCCTGACATATTTTCAAAAAGTGTGATCTTATACAAGACTAGTTAGACAGCTTAGGTGTTTCTTCCTACTTAATCAAGGGGGAAGTTTATTTGTGTCTGTGGGTAAGCCTGGAGAAATAATTGCAAGAACTTACACTAATGCCTTTAACAACGTAAGTGTGTGTTTTCTCTGCTATCTCTCTCTCTGCCTCTTATCCTCCTCTCTGTGTTAAAATATTATTCTTTTAAAAGTGATGGTAAGTGCTGCAGTTCTAACCAGGTTGACCCTTAGCATATCAGTTTTTGTGCTGGAGAAAGTTCTGGGGTGACCTTTCCAGTACTTGAAGGGGGCTACAGGAAAGCTGGAGAGAGACTTCTTAGAAGGGACTCCAGTGTCAGGACAAGGGGGATTGGTTTCTAGCTAAAAATGAGTAGATCTAGATTAGATCTTAGGGAGAAATTCCCCACTATGAGGGTGCTGAGGCATTAGAACAGGTTGCCCAGATAAGTCATGGATGTCTCCTCCATGGAAGTGTTCAAGGCCAGGTTGGATGGGGTTCTGGGCAATGCAGTCAAGTGAGAGGTGTCTGCACCCATGGCAGAGGGGTTGGAGCTAGATGATCTTTAAGGTCCCTTCTGTAATTTTCAGGGCTTTTTCCCAGTTGATTGATCTGTAAAGAATATGTACATTGACATTACAAGGCTATTTTAAGGTCATATAACCTTGCACCACTGTTGAAAAGCAATGCAGCTGTCCTTTTCCCCATTGGTCTATTCATCCCTCCTCTTTTCTCGTACAAACTTTAATGAGGCCATGCATGGCACCACTGAGGAAACCCTACAGATTTTTTGGCTCGGTTAGCATGTAGTCAGGCTGTTTCTCTGCCTGGTTCATCATATGACTCCATGTATGGCCATACCAGCGCAAGAGTAGAACATATAAATAAGTAGATGAGACAGCTTTGGGGAGCACTGCTTTATGCTAGTTTAAGGTGCTCTTGATTATACAGCACTGCTGTCTGAAAAGCAGCCTTATGCAGTTGAATCACTCTGACAGATGAAGCACTTAATCATTCAGCTCATATCTTGCTCAAGATGAGGGGCCAGCACTATAATGGAGGCTTGTGATTTATACTACAGAATCAAGTTTGTAGTGTCATATTTCATGAGTGTCGCTTCTGCTTACACAAAGAAACAGGATTTCTTTGCTGTCTGAAAGCTGAACTAAATTTTTTACAGGATATCTTTTTTTGAGTATCTGTATTTGTATCCCTAGCAGATATTAATAAAATAAAGTGAAGAAACGTATTACATCAATTTCTAAGGTACCTCTAGTGAAAGTTTTTTAGTAGTTGTAATTAATGTGCATCTTGCTAGGCAACTTTCTTCTAATAGAATAGTACTCAGAATTATGATGATCATGTTACAAGTTTTAGAATTATTATCACAAGAGTATAAATTCCAATAAGAGTTTGAACTTGCCTTTGGAAAAAGACCTGTGTAGGAGTTACATTCTACTTGAATATCTTGACTGAAAACTTTACCAAATGTTGGCTTTATAGCTCACCTTTCTTACATAATCCTCTTGTTTTGGTCAAACATTTTCTTTTTCTTTCAGTTCCACATAGGATGTTTTCGCGGAATTGGAAATCTGTTTGGCCTCATATTGAACAATGTTGAACTTGGTGAAAATCGTACAAAGAAACTTTGTGCAGAATTATCAAACACAGCGATTCAGAATCTCTCACTGAGCCATGTGAAGCTTTCATACATTGGCAAGACAACTTTCCAGGGACTGCAAGGCACAAATCTTACAGTTTTAAATCTTTCAGAAAATTTGCTGTCTGTGATAGAAGATGATTCATTTCAGTGGCTTTCAAGTTTACAGTACTTAAATCTGAATCATAATAACTTTCATGTATCTGCACGTTTATTTTATGGATTATCCAGCCTCAGATATCTGAATTTAATGAATTCACTTTCTGGGAAAGTTGAAGATTTATCTTTTCAATGGTTACACCAACTGGAGTACCTTCTAATGGATAATAATAATATTCCAAAAATTACTGCTAATATGTTTACAGGTCTGCACAACCTGAAATACCTAAGTCTCTGTAACTGCAACATAAACTTACAAAGAATATCTAATAAAACCTTTTCATCACTTGCTAATTCCAGTTTGCAGGTTCTCAACCTCACAAAAACAAAAATCTCTACAATGGAAAGTGAGGCATTTTCCTCCTTGCAGCACCTGAAAATTCTTGATCTTGGTCTCAATGAAATTAGTCAAGAGCTTACAGGTCAAGAGTTTCAAGGTCTTAATAATATAGAAGTTATTTATCTTTCCTATAATAAAAACTTGACTTTGCGAAGCAAATCATTCATTTTTGTCCCAAGCCTTAGAAAACTGATGCTGAGAAAGGTAGGTTGCAGTAATCTGGCACTTTCTCCTTCACCTTTTCATCCTCTGCAAAATCTGACTGTCCTGGACCTCAGTAATAACAACATCGCAAACCTGAAAGAAGACTTGTTTGTTGGACTTCACAAACTTGACATGCTGAATTTGCAGCACAATAACTTAGCCCGACTTTGGAAACATGCAAATCCAGATGGCCCTGTTCTTTTTTTGAAAGATCTTCCCAACTTGCGTATTCTTAATTTAAAATCAAATGGGCTTGATGAGATTCCAGTTCAGGCTTTCAAGGGTCTGTTACAATTAAAACACTTGGATTTAGGATCAAATAATTTGAATTTACTTCTAGCAGGTCTGTTTGATGACCAAACCTCTCTGAATTCATTGAATCTTCAGAAAAATCTGATAACCTCTGTTGAAAAAGAAGTGTTTGGCCCAGCTTTCAAGAGCTTGGGAATACTAAAGATGGATTCCAATCCGTTTGATTGCACCTGTGAAAGCATTGCTTGGTTTGCTGATTGGCTTAATGTGACCCGAGCCTACATACCTGGATTGTGGTCCCAGTATCTTTGCAACACCCCACCTAAGTATCACAGCAGTCTAGTGTTGCATTTTGATAGCTCATTCTGCAAAGACAGTGCTCCATTTAAACTTCTGTTTGCAATCAGTACCACTATGGTGATGCTATTCATTTGTCTTGTCCTCATCATACATTTTGAAGGATGGAGAATAGCATTCTACTGGAATATTTCAGTGAATCGAATACTTGGGTTTAAAGAACTTGACAGACAACAGAAAGAATTTGTTTATGATGCCTACATTATTCATGCAAGCCAGGACAAGAATTGGGTGTCCGAGAATTTACTCTCTTGGGAAAAAAATAACCCCTTTCAAATTAGGTTTTGTTTAGAAGAACGGGACTTTGAAGCAGGCATATCTGAATTTGAAGCCACAGTTAACAGTATCAAAATGAGCAGGAAGATTATTTTTGTTGTGACTGAGCATCTCTTACAGGATCCCTGGTGCAGAAAGTAAGTATGATGTAAAATTTTATGTGTAAGAGGAAAAATTAGTCAGACTTTTTTAAAAAGCTAATAATTTTTTGTGCTTAAATTTATTAAAAACATTAATAAAAATACTATGTAATTTCTACTTTAATATATTTACTTAAGTATATTTATTTCACATAACTTCCTCAGTTAATAAAGTTAATTTTTCCACATGTGCACTAGCGGAAATTTCAGTATGTCAGTCATCATATATTTTATTTCAAAATGTCAAACTGTGCAGATTGCGTTCCTTGAAATTATATTTGAAAAAGCAAAAATGGGTGAGTTCACTAGAATACCAAGATGACATTTATTTGCCTTTAAATGAATCTTTTCACCTTTCTTATGTAGTGTCCTTGAAAAGGCTGTATCAGAACAGCAATTATATTTTTAGCAGTTTCCTTTTTCATTTATTAGAAGATAACTAATTTAAGTTCTTTATTTCAGTTTTAAGGTACATCATGCTCGTCAGCAAGCTATTGAACAAAGTCGGGACTCCATCATATTGATCTTTCTTCATGATATCCAAGATTACAAGTTATACCATGCACTTCACCTTAGAAGAGGAATGTTCAGGTCTCGATGCATCTTGAACTGGCCTGCTCAGAAGGAACGAGTCAATGCTTTTCATCAGCAATTAGTGATGGCACTTAAATCTAATAGTAAAGTGCACTGAATTTCAAAAGCATAGATTTGAATTATGGGGTGATTTTATTGCATATTTTCTGTGACTGGAAAACTAACAAGCCTTCAGAAGATGTGAAAAGTTTGGCATGCTGGAAAGATGTGTGAGAGTCATTATAACTGAAATTTATTTGCCTATATTCATGACTTTGCTGGTATTTTAATTCATGTGTACTGAAGTGACGAAGTGATTGACAGTCATTTCAGACTGTGTATCAAAAATTTGGTAGAAATTCTGAAAAGCAGTGAGAATGACTGATGTTGTAGGAAAAATGTCAACCTGATTTAGTGCAGAAAAGGCATGGACTCTCTAAAGGAATACGCAACAGAGAACACAATAAAGATGAAATAACAAATTCCATGTAGACTATACAGTGGACACTACTCCTTGCTTTCCTAACACAAGGGAAGTGAAATGAAAATTGGAAAGCTTTCCTTGTGAAGCATAGATGCAGCATGTGAAATCATTCATGTAGCTGAAACAAAATGAGTTCTAAAACCTTTATTTTAAGAGAAAGCCACAGAGAGAAAATTGACCCAGTGAGCAACCTGTTCAGGACCTACAGTGAAGGATTATTTATGCCTTCTAGATGGAGCTAGTACTGTGACTGTCAAAAACAGATTTTTAGACAATGAATCAATTGATTTCATCAGTATGGTATGATTAATTTATTTTTTTATTCTTGTCTACTGAAAATCAGAGAGCTGTCAGAAGGACATTTATACTGAGAGATGTCATCTTATTTCTTTGAATGTACAAGAAACTACATGCCGGTCTTTAAATAGAACTTGAAGTCAATACAAAACATGGCTAATACACAGTGGATATGCCTCTATAACGTGAATAAGGACATAGATATTTCTGTAGCATAACCAAAGACAACTTGGAGGAAGTGGTGCTACTGTAATGTAATTACCAAGACCTCTGTTACTGGTAAAATAACAACAAAAAAGCAAAAAAGAAGAGAAAGTTTTAAACCATGTCAGAAATATTACTGTGACTACAGTTAGAGGTGAAGTGGGAAAAAAACTTCAAATGTAGACAAATTTGAAATTTTTTGTTTCCTGTTTCTTTATGACTGTATATAATTCTGTTTTTCAGAACTTACAAGAAAATTGTAAAGAAATCATCTAGAATCAGAATTCTGTAGTGTAATTTTGTCTATACTACTCTGTTTTTCTCTTGGCATACTTTATGGAAGCATGGTCTATTTGGTTGTTATTTTAATGCCAAAGCATTAAGGTTCAAACATCTGTGATAGTAGCTTGATGTGGAGAGAACTGAGAACCAGCAAAGAGTTCTGTGAAAGGCTGTTTTATAAATGAGTTGTTGCAATTTTTTGGAAACTTTGAGCACAATTTATGGTACTTGACACTATTGTTATTGACAATTTATTTCAGTGACACTAGACAGTAACTTTTACATTTTTGTTATTATTTAATTGCTGCTACAAGAACAGTATAAAACTTGGTCAAATTTTGGTTGGTGTATCATACTTCAATAGTTCAGGAATATTTTTATATTAATTTTTTAAACATAGCATTTCCCACACAAATTTAAATGCCACCATTCCCCCAGGAATGCTGTTTTACTGCCTCAGTAAACATCTTTCATATAGTTCAATACTTAACATTTTAAGCAGATTTTAAAATGGATCAGTAGGTCACATGAGGATAAAAATTGAGGGAAATAATTAACAGATATTTTAGATATAAATATTTAGAATTTGCCTGCATTGGAAGAGTGAAGGGTTGTAGACTGTCTTCACTTGCTCAGGAAGTCCTGAGTTAAAAATAAAAGCTTTGTTTACAGTTGAAGTGATAGGTGATGTTTCCCTAATTACAGTAATAGGATTATCTCTATTGTGATGCTCTCATCTCACCTTTCTGATCTTTTCAGGCAAGTGACAAATTCTTCATGCTTAGGCCATGAAAGTTGAGGAGGCAAGTCCTGGGGTGCCAGGTATGCATCATGTCAGTTGTTCTGTCTCTTATTTAAAGACTAAAATGTGAAAGGATTCTGGTTTCCTAAATCCATAAAGACATAGTATCAGAAATTCTCATTACATTTAAATATAAATTGTTAGCAGTTCACAGGAATATTAAAAATGACGTAAAGATTGAGGGAATGCACAGAGAAATGCTGAGGTGAAATGTGATACAAGAAGTCTAACCTGATGATCAAATGGTCTTTTCTGGTCCTTAAACCATGGCATATGAAAGTGTGGGTTTTTTCTTGTTACTACAAATACCCCCAAAGTTGGTCTGTCTATGGTTAAAAATGTATTATAGATATATAGTTTTGTAATATAGCTAAGAATACAAACTAAAACTACTTGCAGATAAAGGAAAATAATTTAATATTATAAAAATATGATGATTCTACACTTATTTTAGTACCTATATTCACTTTATAATAAACAGCAAAAAGACATTATAAATGCTCATAATAAGAATTAGACTAATGATTAAAAAAACCACAAAATAAATAATCCCATGCCCAATAGTAGTGGTCAATAATAGTTGATATATAAAATAAATAAAAAAATATAGATATAATATATAAATATAAAATATATTTTCAGTGTTTTCCTGGGTGTTACTTCTGCTGTGCTCCCCTACATGCGCTTGGCATTATTATTGAGAGTAAATAAATGTGCTTACTGTGGTGAAGAGCTGTAAATGCTTTCAAGTTGGTATCCAGGCTGGGTAGTCTCTTTGCAGAGGGCAACATCTGACTATACTATGGTGAACAGCTGAGGAATTGGGTACCAAATAAATGTCGAATAGTGATAAAGATGTTACCTAGGACTGAAGTATTTTCTGTATTGAAATCAGAGTCTCTAAAGAACACGATTGAGATAAGATGCTCAATTCTGGTTATTTTGGGGTGGAACTTGACAGTTGTAGTGGTACTTGAATGATAAGAAGATTGAATAAGTTACAGAGAGTGATGTTCATAATAGGTTCTGTTCCAGGTCTTCATGCAGGGTTGCTTCAGGACTGCAGTAGAGGTAAACATACTACACACCAATGTGCTCTGTGGCTTAATCAAGTTTTGCTGGCATGGTAAGGAATAAATGCAGCTTGCTTGCTGTTAGGTTTATGTGGACCTATTCCCTAAGGGTTGGTCAGGACGTAGTTATTTCCATTTGCAAGCAAAAAGGCCAAGAACACCCAAGTTTCAAATCTCAGTCCTCTAATAGGTGTTGTATGTTCTCTATTCTGCCAGCTCATTGAACTTCTTAATGTTCTAGGAAGACCAGGGACAAGTGAATTTCCCACTTTGTACCTTTTGCTATTTATCAGGAGCTGCCATCTTGTTGATAGTACAGCTAATTGCTTTATGTATGATCCTGGGCTCATACATATAGACCAACCATCTTATCCTTCTGCCTGTGCTCTTCTTTTGAATGTTTGCCATTGTGTCACAGTTTGAAAATTACTAAATTTTCAAGTATTAGTTGTGGTGCTTTTATGCCAAAAAAGCATTTTATTTTGAAGCTGGAGGTAGCTTTCCTAGCAGACCTCATGGGACTGTCTGGACTCTACAGGTAATTGGTGGACAGAGTCTATAAAAGGGAAGGTACTTAGGTACTTCCTGCTTCTTGGTCTTTCTTTGTCATCTTCTTCACCATCTTCACCTTTCTTCTGCTTCTCCTCCAATGTGTCTTGAGAGACAGAGAGCTCCTCTACAGGAGACCTCCCCCCACCCCCCAAGGTGTGTGGGGGGTGGGGG
>VZRI01004087.1:309992-322062 GCA_013397515.1 Upupa epops
TATCGGTGAGGAGGCGGCTCGAAGACCCCGACAACCCGGGTGAGTGCAGAGGGATGCCCCCGTCCCGTCTTGTGGGGTTCCCCTCGCCTGGACTTTGGTGCTGTGCGTGCTCTCATAGGTGCTGACTATCGCCCTCGGTTAGAGTTTCCTTCACCCAGGGATGTGCGGGAGCCAAACCACTGGTTTGTTTGCAGTGGAGTTGCGGTCGGTGTTTGTAAGAAGACAAGAGCTGCTCTGTCCTGCCTGTGCGCGAGGAACAGAAGTCAGGGGTCGGAAAACCACCTCGTCCCCGCGGAGAGCAACTGGAGCCTCGGGCTGCTGGAAAGCAGGGTGGGAGCAGCGGCAGGAGGGAGCGCAGGAGGTGCGAGATCTGAGGAGGGATCAGACATTCCGCGGGCAGAAGTGCGGGTTGTGCCGAAGTCAGGTCCCAGGCTGATGCTTCAGTTAGTGCCCTGTGAAAATCTAGTGTCAGTTACGCGTATGAAACTACGGATGCTTCTGTATTTTATCTTCAAGTTGCACCTTGAAAATATTTGTTTTGCTGAAGATGCAAGCGGCGGTTGAGTATGTGCGCGTTAGGATTCAATCAGTGAAGTGGCTTGCTTTTACGTGTAAAGCAGAAGAGTTTACTGAAGTGTGTAACAGCTACATTTTGGAGTATTTAGTGCTCTTACATGCTACTGTATATGTTACAGTTGTAATTGCTGCTACTGAAATACTAAACTATGTTAGCGTTTAACTTTGCTGGCAATCAGAAAAGTATTAGCGGTTTGTCAGGTGTCTCTAGGAATGACTATATTTTTGAAAGTTAAGTTTTTAACTCTATGGCGCCAAAATCTCTTTAATATGCTAGTAAGCTTTCAGATGGAAGTTAGGACTTCTGCTTTTAATTTTTTTTTCATGTAGCATGATAACTTAGTAGTTGTCTGGCTTTGTGAGTCAGTCTCCAACTTTTGCCTGAGAGACAAATTGTAGTTGTTCCCCAGCACCCATGGTCATTGGAAGTAGGTATGTAGAACCAGGCAGTACCTGTTTAGTCCAGTTTATGGGCCTGATGTCTGTGCATGTGGCTGATATGGTTTTGAATTTGCTTGTAGTGTTTGTTTCTGTAATGCCTTGAAAGTCAGTGCGTCTTCTGTTTTACTGGGGGGTAAAGAAATGTTTTTTTAGTTTTTTGGGTTTTTTGTATGTTTGATCTTAAGATGTGTCTCCAGTTCTTGTGTTGCAAGGTATAGTAATAATTCTTTCATCTTCTAATTTTTCGGCCTCTTCTAAGATTTTGTAAGCCTTGGCCACATAATCTTTCTCCAGAGTCTCAGTCTTTTTAGCTTTCCATCTGAAGATGTGTGTCTACTCACTTACGCAGGTTTGCAGCCCTTCTCTTATTCCAGTATGTCTGTCTTGACAGTTGTGGATGCAACAAGGTTTTACACAGCAGCTAAGCAATGCTTTCCATTTTTCTCTTGGATTCCTTCCTGATGTGGACCAGTGTTTTGCTAGTGGCACTGGTTGTCTCTGTATGTTAAGTCCACGATGACTCCAGGATTACTTTCTGAACTGTAATTGCCAGTTCCAGTGTCAGCATGATGTAAGATTATTTTTTTCTGTATAACCATTAATGGCACATTTATAAACATATAGTTTTATCTAGACATCTATAAATTTTAACAACTAGTAAATGAAATATTGTAATTTCCAGCTAATTAAGCTACGTAGCACTGTGAAAAATAATGTACTACTTTTATTTTCCCTTACATCCGTCTAGCATATGTAGTTTTTAGAATACATTGTAAATTTTTTGAGACTTCTCTTTCATTTGTGTAGAATAGCAGCCTTTCTGGAATAGGGAGTTTAAAACTATTTGAGTTGCATTGACATAGCTCTTTTTAGAAGGTATCTGATGCTTTATATAAACAGTACTAGAACCAAATAACTGTTGTTTGCCTATAATTTTCCACTATTTGTTTTTTTAGTAACAAAAATAAAGCCAAGCATAATTCTGTTTGAGCATGTATTCCTGAATTTTGCCATTTTAAAAAAAAAGGGGTGAAATTCACTTTAAGGCAATGTAAGGTTCTATTGGGATGAAGAATAAGCCCTGTTACATTAAAACTGGCTGAATATAGTCAGAAACTTATTTCAGCTCACTATTGAAACACTTCTACCTGATATACCCTAAATATCCCCTAACTGCTACTATTTTGTATGTATAGTGGCATTTCAAATATTTTATTCATAGTAGCCAAGCTTGTTCTAATACGGTATTGTCTGCTTCAAAAACCAAGACAAACACAGAAAGGTTTGGAAGAAAGGAATAAGATACATCACTTTGGCAATGAAAGTCTATACCTCTACATTAGCATTTTTTTAATTAGATGGTTCCACTTAAGCTTTTATAAGAAGCTTCTTTAAATTAAATATTGAAAACTTGGCATTCCTTACCTAGCGTTCAAATTTGAATCTGTGAATCAAAGAACAAGGTATTATTGATAGTTAAGCATAGGAAGCTTTTGCTTATCTAGAATTCCTGTGATGTTATTGCATTTTAAAAGGATGTAGTCAACACTGTCAACGGCTAGTGTAGTTTCATTAATAACAGTTTAATTAAAAGTAACTGGTTAATAAATGAAAGGATCCATTTTATATCTTTTTTTTTCTTAGGTGCCAACAAGTTGTTAGCACTCAGAATACACTAAGAGCACAAAAACGCAAAATCTGCCACTGATTTCTTTGTATCTTTCCCAGGTATTCTGCATTTTCTGAGCTTCACCACTACCAACAACTGGTCCAAATAATACTGTTTCGGGCTAAATTATAGCAGTGTTTTCTACAATTTTATACTTGTTGTTTCCTTATTAGAAGGATATGAAATCACTATATCAAATTGAAGAAATGGTAATTAATAAATCTCTTTTTTCTTCAAATAGAGAAAAAAACCTCCACTGTTACTATTATTTGAGAAAATTACTCTTGGCATTTCTTGTGAAGAAATAATAATAATAAAATGCCTTTTGCTGCACTCACTGTGACATGCTGGTGATGCCAAGATATATAGGTTCCTTTTTTAAATAAATGTTTGTATTGCATCCTAAAATCTTGCAACAACAAGCTCATATAAAGGTAAATTATGTTTTTTTAGGAGTGGTAACTCCTAAAAATATCCTAAGAAATTAATCACTAATACCCATGTTCAGTATAGTATAATCCCATGGAAAATGTATGTGTGAACTTGGTATGAGAAGGGAAGATATATATGTCATGTAAGAATCTGTCTTCTGCCATCACTTATTTCTTAGTAGCTCAAGATTTGGCATTCAAAATTATTAACTTTGAAAATGTGAGTGTAAGTAATTTGATGAGCTGCAGAAGAAGATGGAAACTTAGATTCCATGTGTCCTGTTTTAAGCACTGAAAGCAATAGATCTCTTTTCACATTGTAATGCATACTAACCTAGCTAGAGCACTGCAAAAACACAGTTTTTCTATTCCCATTCACATACTGACCTAAAAGAGTAGTAATGTAGTTTTTTGCCTCAGTGTATTTTTTTCATTGCAAGTAAGGGTAAAGTAGTTCAGAGACAAATATTTCCATGGTACTGTGGAAGTCAATGCTCCTCTAAATGAACAGAACTGAAAATTATTCTTAACATTTTATTTTATATGTAACATTATAGGTTTTGGTAAAGTTTTATGAAGTTTCCAGAAAACAGACAATCATCTAGAGAGTAATTGTCAAAGGAAAAGTTAAAACTAAGAATCCAAATTATTTTTTCCCCGCCATATTTCTGATAAGGTAGAAGATTCTTGGACCCTGTTGTAGTTAGGAGTTCAAGATATTTTCAGCAGTGAGATAGCTTTTCTCAGTTTGATTAGCTTCTGGAAGAATCACAGATTCCTTATCTTCACAAAATACTGAACTTGGAATGGAATGAATTGGTCTTCTCTAGCCATTGCCATAATCTTGTTGGGAACTTGTTGGTGTGGTATGAATGTGTGCTTGTTCCTGTGTGTACATATACTCTGTATAGATAACAGGTGACGATTTTTGTGCCTGTTTGGCTCCTTCACTTAAAAAAAGACCTCTTCATAGTGTACACAAGTTGGTACGCAGATGACTTTTGACAAATAGTTTGTTCTGAAGGGAAGTCTTAAGTAACCAGTACAGGAAGCAAGTGCTAAAGACTTTTTTTTTTACATAGGTACATTCTAAATAGTTCTTAAATGTTCTGGAACTATGCAAGGATAAATGTGTAAAGCTTTTTAGCCACTATATACACACGTGGCTGCATGAAAAGAAATGTGGCCAGCAGCTTGAGGGAGGTTATTCAGCCCCTCTGCTCTAGTAAGACCCCACCTAAGGTACTGTGTCCAGCTCTGAGTTCCTCAACACAAGAAGCACATTAACCTTTGGGAGTGGGTCCCACAAAATCATCTCACAAAAATGATCAGAAGGATGGAACACCTACCCTATGAGGACAGGCCCCTATGAGTTGGGGTTTTTCAGCCTGGAAAAAAGAAATCTCCATGGAGATCTTATTGCAGCTTTTCATTACTTATAGGTGCTTTAAGGAACCTACAAGAAAAATAGGGAGGAACTTCTTAGCAACGTTTATTATGAGGGGACAAGATGGTGATAGTTTTGACCTAAAAGAGGGTAGATTTAGATTTGGTATTGGGAAGATAGTTTTGAATATGAGGGTGGTGAAACACTGGAACAGGTTTGCCTAGGGAGGTGGTGGAGGCCCCATCCTCAGAGCCCTTCAAGTTGCATGAGGCTCTTTGCAACCTGATATAGTTGCAGATGTCCCATCTCACTTTAGGGGGATTAGACTAGATGACTTTTTGTTACTGTTGAAAATTACCAAATTTTCAAGTATTCATTGTGGTGCTTTTATGCCAAAAAGGCATTTCATTTTGAAGCTGGAGGTAGCTTTCATAGCAGACCTCCTGTATAGGCTCTACAGGTGATTAGTAGACAGAGGCTATAAAAAGGAATGTACTTCCTGCTTCTTTGTCGTCTTCACCTTCCTTTGCTTTGTCTTTCTCTTTTTCTCCAATATGTCCCCCCATTCCTGGGGGGAGGATGGCAGTGGCCAACAATGGCTCTCAACTCCCCTGCCACCAAAGGGTGGAACACAAAAGAAGCCTAAGCTCGCAGCTCTGCTGCAGTGGTGGCCATGGCCCTCTTTTGCATGGGAGCTTGAATGCAGAGACAGTGGACTTTTTTGGACTGTAGCCAGTGCCAGCTCACCCTAGCTCCTGGCAGCAGGCTGAAGAGACGAACCACTGTCCACCTTTGGTGGGGGTGAAACTGCAGCTGCCTTCTCTTTCTCTGAGGGCTAAAATGCAGAAAGCCAGCACCAGCTCATTCCAGTTCTTGGCAGTAGACTGAAGAGAGGGCAACTCCTCCACAACTGATTCTACAGCGTGATCACCTTTGAAGATGCCAGACAGAGGTGAACTCTTAACCCTCTATCTCCCTTGGTGCCTAACCACAGGGGAGAAGAAAGGGAGGCTCTGTGTAAGGCCTGTAGAAAGCCCTTAGAGGGCTGGAGTGGCCCATTTGCCATAACAGGCATATCCCCACATGACCAGTGACACATTTGCTTTGTCTCTACTAGACTGGCAAAAATCCTGTATGCTCTGCCACTTGAGAGACTGAGAAAAGCCTCTACTAAGACAGAGAAAGAGAGATCACAAATACTGATGTCCTAAGCCTTTGACAAACTGAGAGAGTCTGAAACCCTTTTGTATCCTCCACATTTGTTGCAGCTATAGCCTCAAAGAAGAACCCCGAGATGATGGGAGCTAGAAGTATGCCAGAGACATCACTTCCCTAAACCACTACACCTTTAAAGGTCTTTTCCAACCCAATGCATTCTATTTTTCTGTGGTACAGTGTTGGAATGAGACAGCTTAATTCTGAAAATATCATTATGCTGTTTTGTTCCAGATGGAAATCTTCATAGTAAGAGAAAAAGAAACACAGCATTTAGTTGTGTTTTCTATAAATCTGAAAAACCATTGGTAAATAAAACAGAAGCACATAAAGGAGTGCTTCAGTTTCAGTAGGTAAAAAATACAGCAATACATATGTCAGGTTTGAGCACTTACCTCAAATCATCAGCATGGCTACAATAACATGTACTTGTTACCTGATAATATGTGTCCTAACTACCTAAGCAGTGCAGAAGTAAAACATTAATACATGGCTGCCAAGATGGAATACAAGCAAGCCGAAGTGTGTGTTTAGAGTTCAGCATGCATTTACAAAGTATCTAGGAAGAAACACTCCAATAGAAATGTGTAACATGATCAATTGCCAGTTATACTGGTTGTTTTTAATGGTGTGACTGTGTTCCAGCTCTTTACATAGAGTATATTGTGGACTTTTCATATGGAATTACATTTACATATAGTAATCTTCATTATGGGTAGTGCTACATGCCTTAATACAGAACTAAAACACAACGAGCCCAACATTTTGCCTTGCTTTCTATTTTATAATGTGTTTCTAGTGACTTTTATGTTCTTTCTGTTGTTTTCCTCTCCTTTTTATGTTAATTCCCCTCTTCCTTCTGCTCATTTCCATTCACATTTTCAGAATGCAAGTGTTTTTTGGTTTTTTTTGCATCCTCACTCTTCCATCTCCTGACTAAGTGTGCTGATCTCCTGATAGTCTTCAAAATACATCCTGTCTTGGCTATGTGGATTCATCTGAATAGATTGCTTACTGCCAATGATCTACCATTTTTGCCACCTAAAAGCATCTTATTTCAACAGTCATCAGATGTTTTGATGAATACTTTAAAAATTTTAATTTCTTAATTATCTTGCTATGAAAGAAGAGAAATGTGTATAGGCACACTGCTCAGAGGTTGCTCTGTATGTTTGTTCAGTTCACAGACTAAAGCTTCCCCACATTTTTATTTCTTCACTCTGTACTGTATTTGCCGCCACAAAGCAAAATTAAATTCGGTGTTCAGATGGCAAGTTCTGTGCCTGTTGTGAATGTTCTGTTTTATGCACAATTTTCTTCAGAGATTAATGGACAGAAAAAAGTTCTGATTTCTTTGTTATGCTAATAAATTAATCAGTTATAAAAAGATAGGAACTGAATTTTCAAATGTACAACATTATCAAGAATACACAGAAAGTTCTTGTGGACCATTTCCAAGTGTATTGTTAGGGTGCTTCTCCCTCTCTGTCTGTTCAGACACTTGATCCTGCAGCAGTAAAGGCCTCCTATCAGATCCAAAGAAATAAAACACCTTCTCAAAGGCACTAATTAGCATTTTTTTATTATTGCAGTTAATTATGATAGTATTCTTATTAATGCTGTTTTATAATTTACATTTAAGTCATATTTACTTCTAGAAATAGAAGCATATCATGTTCTCAGAAACGGTATTTCCCAGAACCAGTTATAATAGTTGTGTTTAGATTTTCACAGTGAGTCAGGATTAGAAATAGATTTGAATATAGATATAATACTTAGCCACCTCATGTCAAATTAAAGGCTTTATAGTTTTGAAATGTATTCGAAGTTTGTAGAAAAAATAAAATTATACACAAAAACCTCTTTCTTTAAAATTGGAACAGTTTATTGCTACTCTGTTTTGCAAAGGCAGGAGTATAACTTGACACAGATTCTGGCTGCAAAAGCCTTAAGTCTATTTAAAGATTCAATATGAAAATGCCTAACAGCAGGCATTTCATGTAAGTATACATAGCACACATATCCACCTAAGATATTATGTTTGTATGTACATGTATCATTACTGTATTAATAATTATTGCCTGTTTTCCCTTTATTCTACCTCCTCAGAGGTAGCCTTGAAGATGCAGGAGAATGCTATATGTATGCTGCTCTGTGAGGTGTCAGTGGTTTTACAAAAATTTTTTAATTTCTTATTTTTATTTACTTGAGGTGCGATAACAAGTGAGGACCTTAACTGTAAGGAGAAACAAGGGTGAAAGGGATGATTTTGAGTATGGCTAGCGTGTGCTCTGTACAGAAGGCTGCTACAGGACTAAGAAGCTCCAGATGTAGATGTGGACAAGCACTGAGAAATCTCTTTGCTCTGGGGTTCAGATTTTGAGAGAACCTGCTGCTACTTGGAAGCAAAGAGGGGAGTGGTAAAGCTGAACTGCAGCGGACTATTCTCTCAACAAATGTGTGTTCAAAACATTGTTTTGTCCAGTCATTATGCAACCATTTGCGAAGACTAAGATATGAGATCCAAGTAATAGTATTCTTGCAGGCCATTTGACTACCTAGATCATAGTCATTGCAGTGATGTTAGGTAGTGAGGACATACACTCATCAGCTACATTACATGGATGAGCAATGATAATCTGCTGAAGTCTTCTAAGCTTATCTGCTTTCTGGAGCTGAAGATGATATATTCCACAGATACCTTCTTTTTGAGCCAAGTGTGACTTATGATTACTTAGGATAAGATTTTTAGCTACATAAGAAAGAAATTTACATTGTGACAAATTATGTTAACCTGTTCAGATAATGAGTTTTCGGATGACATTTTATTAACAGTTCAAGTATCAATGCTGCCAGAGTAGAAGGGTCCAGTTGGATGATATGATTAAATGCTAGAAAAACTTCTGCTAAAGGTTTGTGTTTTCAACCTTCACATAGACAATACTTTGTTGAACACCAATCAAGATGACTGATAACACTGAAATGCTTTTGGTAATCTTTGTTAATAGAGAAAAGGGCAAAATGAAAATCTTCTCTGGGTATAGGGTGACAGTTATTGACGCAGGCATGTGCTATCATTTTCTGGGGTGTATATTAGCTATCAAGCCTCTAGCATGGTCAGTGATGATAGAGATATGTTGCCAGAAGTTTAGGAAAGTGTATGCTTGCTGAGGCATGTTTTAGATTTTTTTTTTCTCCCCCCTCATCGTTGAGCCATGTCATTTCTAAGGAAACAGACTAAATGGATATTATAGATGTCATAAAATTTTCTGTGGAAGGCTAGATGAAAGATCTATTGAATTTCTCATTGTTCAGCTTAATTTACTGTGCACCTACTGGAGTTACCTCAACTAAATGATGCCAGGAAGGAAAATTTAAATTTGTGAAAGCTGAGGAATATCTTGGTAAACAGGAACAGGCATAGTTTAATCTATTTTTATTTTCTTTGTATTGCCACATTACTAATTAAAGGCTGAGCCAAACTGAGTACTTTCAACAGCTATTAAAGTCACTGAATCTGTCTCATAAAAGGTCCTGATTGCTGAAGGAAGAATTTGGTGCTATTGTATTAATTACTCATAAGTATGCTCAGACATGAGCATGGTCATTACTGTGGAGCCTTTAGATTCACCTCCTCTAGGATCTCCCAAAGATGTTCAATGCTGTTTGGAGCTTTGTGGTCATTGGAGTTTTTACAGAGGAGTAAAAGTGCTCTTGTTTTCTTAAAGGTCCTCTGAGTCTCTTTTAAAAAAAGTGAATCTGTTTTGTTGAGTAACACAGGCATAGTGCACTGTGGTTGACTGCTATCAGGTTGGACAGATGAGTTGACCTAGAGGGAGAAGGATGTGTGTATTTCCTATGAGTTTTGTATTTTATATGGTATAATTGTTTAACTGTGATGCTGACATGCATGCCTAGAATATTGTTTCTTCTTTGCTCCACAAATGGAGCAGTGTTAACTGTTTAGGACATGTGGAAGGGCCCATTCATGCAATGACAATATCTTGGGATTGTTTACAACGTTCTGCTTTGTGAACAAGATCCTGAGTAAGAAGTGGTTTATTCCTTTCCATGCAAGTATCCCTCAGAAGTGAGTGCTGTGTAACCCTTTACAGAAGAATATTTAAAATGCTGGATTTGTGAAGTAACAACTTATGTTCATTAAATCACTTTAAAGAGTAAGAAAAAGGCTCCCATGATAATGGAGCCAAAACACTCCCAAAACAGTGTAAGAATGCATGGTGTCATTTCAAACTCAGTTTCTCCCTACAGATACATACACTTGTGCTAGAGAGAGACTTTTAATATTTGAACTCATAAAAATTTTCTAGAAATCTGTCATAAAAACAGTAGTTATCTCTCTTGTTTTTGCAAACTAAGTGTAGGATGAAATGACTTTCAGGATATGAGAATATGAATAAAATTATTAACATCTGGTAAAGTGTGTCATAACATGTTAGGAGGATGATGTAGTTACTGGTGAGGCCACATGTTGATTAGCAGATTCAGTTTTGGGCATCTCAGTACAGGAGAAACATTCGGTGCAAGAGTGGATCCAAAGAAGGGTCTGGAGAACAGGTCTGATGAGTAGTGGCTGAGGGAGCTATCTACAACTACCTGAAAGGAGATTGTAGAGAGGTAGGAATTAATCTCTTCTCACAAGTAACAAGCTATAGGGTCAGAGGAAGTGTCCTCAAGTTGTATCAAGGGAAGTTTAGGGTAACTTAAATATTAGGAAAAGTTTAATTATTGAAAGGGTCATCAGGCTTTGCAACAGGCTTCCCAGGGAGTTAGTTGAATAGCCATCCCTGTACATGTTTAAAATTAGTGTAGATTTGGAGCTTAGGGATATGATTTCATGGTGTGCTTGGTAGAGTTAGGTTAATGGTTTGACTCCATTATCCTAAAACTCTTTTCCAGCTTTAGGGTATCACAGATTTTATGATTCTGTGATGTTATTTGTTACAAATAATGCTTCCAAAATAGTAAAGAACATGCAGAGAAGATGGGAATTCTGAGGAAATTAATTCTCTTAGACAGCAAGGCACCAGCTTTATTAGAGATTAGGATATTATAAATTGTTGGCACTAAAGCTGTGTATAATAAATAAGTGCCCCAATAATGCTGACCTAAAAACTGGCAGTTAAGAGTCAGGAATGACATTTTGGCAGTCTTTCACAACACTGTGAATGATTTCCTGTTTGTGGTGGTATAAAAAAGAGTGTTCTTGATCAGGAATAGAGTGGAAAACACCATTTAAATGCAGAGTACTAAATCCTGTGTACTCTGTGCCATTCTGGTTTCACACCTCTGCAACTGGGATGTGTTGGAGTGTGGAATGACTACATTCAGATGATAGATTCTGTAGTCAGATTTGCCAGTTTTGAGAGGAGGAGGCTCAAGTTGTGGTTGCTGCAGATGTGATGTATACAAAACACTGATGGATAACTATGATGAGACCCTGTTAACTCATTAAATGCTGCAATACTCAGAGAGCATGTGTGGACAAGTAGAGCATTAGTCTGAGCGGTTTATGGAAAAGGACACTTTATGTTATGGGGTCACTTATTGATAAACTATTACTGGAAATTACATGCTTTAGGGATTTAAGGTCCCTGTGTGTCTCAAGGTGAGCAGTAGAGGAAAAAGATCAGCCTGGATGAATAAGGAAATTTTGAAAAAACTCAGAGAGAAAAAGAGGATGGACCACCTCTAGAAAAAGCGAGAGGTCACTCAAGTCATGTATTGAGGAATTGTCAGGCTGTGTAGGAAGAAAATTAGGGAGGCTAAAGCCCAACTCGAACTCAGGCTGGCCACCACTATTAAGAATAATATGAAGACCTTTTATAAATGTATCAATGAAAAAAAGAAGGGTAGTAATAACCTCCACTCCTTACTGGACATGGAGGGAAATTTAGTAACTAGAGATGAGGATAAGGCAGAGGTACTTAATGCCTCCTTTGCCTCTGTCTTCAACAACAGGGTAGACTGTCTTCAGGATGACTGGTTATCTAAACTGGTAGACAGGGACAGGGTACAGTGTAGTTCCCCTTTTATCCAAGAGGTACTAGTTAGAGACCTGCTGATCCGTTTGGATCCCCACATGTCCATGGGACCGGATGGGATTCACCCGAGAGTGATGACAGAGCTAGCAGATGAGCTTGCTAAACCACTCTCCATAATTTATCAGAAGTTGTGGATCACAGGTGAGGTCCCGGATGATTGGAAGTTGGCAAATGTGACCCCCATTTACAAGAAGGGTCGGAAAGATGATCCAGGTAACTCTAGACCTGTTAGCCTCACCTCAGTTCCGGGCAAAGTTATGGAACAGTTAGTGCTGAGTGCTATCAT
>VZRI01004087.1:322562-353870 GCA_013397515.1 Upupa epops
TGCTGGAATGAGTCCAAAGAAGAGCAACTAGATAAAGGGGTAAAGGGGCTGGAAGGTCAGCCCTACGAGGAGAGGCTGATGGAGCTGGGTCTGTTTAGCCTGGAAAGGAGGAGGCTCAGGGGTGACCTTATTGCTGTCTATAACTACCTAAAAGGTGGTTGGAGTCAGGCGGGGTTTGGTCTTTTCTCCCTAGACACTGGAGACAGGACAATGGGTCATAGTCTTAAGCTCCATGGGGGGAGGTTTAGGCTTGACATTAGGAAAAGGTTTTTCACTGAAAGAGTGATCCCATTTTGGAATGGGCTGCCCATGGAGATGGTCGAGTCACCATCTCTGGAGGTATTCAAAGTTAGGTTGGATGAAGTGCTGAGTGGCATGAGCTAGATGTCAGATGTTTAGGGTTACTTGGTTGGTTTTAGGTTGGACTGGATGATCTTTAAGGTCTTTTCCAGCCTCATCATTACTGTGATACTGTACTCATAGCATCATTCTTTTCACTTTAATTTATCTGCACTATGGATATTCTTTCTAGATTTTCACCTAGAAAAGGCTATCCCACCACAATGTCTTGTTCATGTATTCCCTTTCTGATATGTAGCCTGATAACAGGTTGCTCAGAGAGGTGGTAGATGCCCCATCCCTGGAAACATTAGAGGTTAGGTTGGATTGGACTCTGGGCAACAGTGATGTAGTAGATGTCCCTTCTCACTGCAGGCAGACATTGGACTAGATGACCTTTTAAGGTCTCTTCTAACCCAAAGCATTTGATGATTCTAATGTATTTTTTATTGAGCTGAAGTCGCAGCCAGTGGCACCTCCAACACTCTGTGCTTCTGTAGGTAAAACAAAGCCATAGTTCTCCCTCTGTGGAAATGCCTTTTAAAAAAATATTTTTGAAGTGTAAGCTGTAACACATATTGAAGTGGAGGAATCTCTGGTGACCACAGCAGTCAGCTGGGGCACAGAGAATTACTGTTTTGTCAGGTCTTCAACCTGAATAACTAGACTCATAGAATACGTTGGGGCCTCCAGAGGTCACCTAGTCCAACTCGCCTACAATAAGCATGGACATCATGCACTAGACAATTTTGCCCAGAGCCCCACCAAGCCTGATAATTAATGTGTTCTCCACTCCTCTAGACAGCTTGTTCCAGATGTTCGCCACCCTCAGATTAAAGAATTTTTTTCTAAAGTCCAGCCCAAATCTACCCTTTTCTAGCTTAAAACCATGAGCCCTTGTCCTTATAGGCCCCTTTCAGGTATTGGAAAGTTACTACAAGGTCCCCACAGTCTTCTCCTCTTCAGGATAAACAACTCCAGCTCTGTCAGCCTGTCCTCGTATGTGAGGCTCCTCTGGACATGCTCCAACAGGTCCACATCCTTCTTGTGTTGGGGACTCCAGAACTGGACACAATTAGTTATGTAACATCTACAACCACTACCCCGTCACAAGGATTTAAAAAATAAGTGATTGATAGCTCTGTATCTGCATCTTTGCTTGCCATCCTGTGCTGCATATGCAAATAGAATAAATCTGCAAATATACATCATCCCTAGCCTGTTACTGTAAATCTCAGCTGCAGGGCCTGCTTGGAGTTTATGTTAAGTTTATGGTCTAAGCCCTTTGTTAGGTGGGGTGTTGCCTTCTGATTTCTTTCTGGCAGATTAAAAAACAGGGGAGGAAAGTGCTCTTAAAGTGTATCTATGTGCACATGTATAGGTCTTTAGGACAGCAGAGACCAAAGTCAGACGTCCCTTTAGAGCCTGCGCAGCACTGCAGCATTCAGTTCCCTTAGCTCAAAACCAGGTTTCAGGATATATAGTTTGAAGTAAGCTGTAGAAAATCTTTAGAAGAGACATAGGGATGATAAGTTTCATATTGTAAATACTCTTGGAAACACAGTTGTTTTTTCTCAGAAATTTATGATGCAACTTCATGAAAGTTGCATTCCAATAACAAAAGTGTGTGTAATGATTTATGGTTAAAATACATTTTCTTAACCTGGATGTAACTTGCCGGTTTACATCTTTGGCTGTATATTGGACATGTGTAGCTTGGCAAAGAATGGTGGTGGTGGTGGGGTTCCCCATGCAAGCAAAAAATCTTTCACAGTATTTTACTGGATTGGAAGAACGTGGAACTTTCAGTTTTAAAGCTATGTTTGACAAAAACTCCTTAAATATCAGAGGAAAAGCACGGCATTAATTCTTTAATCAGTTATCCAGCACAGTGTAACAACTTCATCATCTGTAAAGGCGAAGGAAGCCCTCTCTGGGCCGACAGGCCCTAAATTGAGTTGGTTTTGCTGAGTGTTCAGAAGCGACGGTGAGGAGTTGGAAGACCATGCGTATGCGCAGGGCATCTGTTCTCTACCCGGAGTGAGAGGTTACCAGTCGCGTAGGCACCCCGCCGGACAGGGGAGGTGGAGGCCGTCGGGCCGCCTCCTCCTTCTCCTCCTCTTCCTCGCCGCCCTGTAGCAGCTGAGGCCCTGCAAGAGATTGGCCGCAGGTCTCGCTGCGTTCCCTCCCGCCACTCCATGCCTAGGTCACGTGGCGCTGGCCCAGCGGACTGCGGCAGCGTCCAGGGGCTTATCGTTGTGGGGTGAGTGCGGGGACAGGGCTGGGAGCTGCCCCCTCGGCTGTTGCGCTCTCGCCGGGTGGCTTCGGAGGGACCTTGTAAGGGTTTCGCTCCATTATCACTCCAAACTGGCAGTGATTGCAGATACTGCGATTGGGGCCGGAGCGGCCGGGAGGGGCTGCTGCCGCGCTTGGTCTTCGCTTGCAGCGCTGGAAACGTGCTGGGAAGGGGTTTTCCTTTCGTTTCGTTTTATTGCCGGCGTTTCCTGGGCCACGGCAAGTGGTACACAGGGTCAGAAGGAGCAGAACTGCCTGAAGTGGAATGAGGCTCACGGGATGAGGCTGAGGCGAGTCACCTCTCCTATGAGGACAGATAGGGAGTTCGGGTTGTTTGTTCTGGAGAAGAGAAGGCTCCGGGGGGACTTTATAGCAGCCTTCCAGTACCTGAAAGCGGCTATAGGAAGGCTGCAGATGGACTTTTTACGAAGGACTCCAGTAATAGGAGAAGGGGAAAATGGTTTAAAGCTAAAAGAGGGGAGATAATAGATTAGACCTCAGAAAGAAATTCCTCTCTATGAGGGTGATGAGGCACTTGAACAGGTTATCCAGGAAGGTTGTGAATGTTCCCTTACTGGAAGTGTTCGGGCCAGGTTGGATGAGGCTCCAAAACACATGTTTTGTGTCACAGAGAAAGCCTGACATTTTATTGTCAACAGGAACAAGTGCAATCTCTGAACAAAATTAAGACAGATGTGTAAGTCTGCCTGGGCATTAATGTGGCAAGGGAAATAGCAGAGAGGTCAAAAGCAAGTGCCTAGGAAAGAAGGAGCAAGTGCCTGATAGTACTTTAAAGGCTCCAAGACTTTGCCATTCACTTCCCTAATGAGAAGTTTAAAATTGTGGTAGGTTTTTGGTGGCCTTACTAGCCAGGACATAATAAGGATTATCATGTGTGACACAGTTTGTTTGAGGAGAGAGTTAGAGTTTGAAGTATGTGTCTGTAAAATATGCTCAAAGGCAAGAAAGAGCAGGAGGGCAGAACAATCCTAACTGTAACAGGGCCAGTGCACAGTTCTTGGCTAAAGCTGTCAGCTGTGTTGTTGCAGTTACTCATTTGCAAATGTACTTTGATGCAGTAATGTTGCTATTCATGGTTATGAACTGAGGATTTTGTGAAGAATTTCAGAGAATAGTTGGCACTGGAACAGGCTGCCCGGGGAGGTGGTGGAGTCACCATTCCTGGAGGTATTTAAAAAACTAGTAGAGGTCATGATCTAGGGGTTAGGGAGACGTTGAGAAGAGGGCTAGACTTGATCCTGGAGGCCCTTTCCTGCCATAATGATTCTGTGATTCCATGATTTTGAGATGGAAGAAGGAACTTCAGAGATGTAATCTGTCGCTATGGAAGTTGTTTTGAGCAAAGTGTTGACATGTCTGAATGTACTCTGAAGAAGCTTTGAAGTGTGTTCAGGTATTTGGAGAACTGGAAGAGACAAGCTGTAGCATTCCTTATGCTGGAAAGGCACAACTTTGGGGTTTGTAACTCTGTTTTTTTAATAGGGTGTTAAGGAATCTTGGATAAGGGAGAAACAGCTTTTGTGGCCTATGAAAATGTGTCCATGTTTCCTGATGTGCTAATATCTCAGTTCACATAAAACAGCCAAGTTTGCAGTGCACTAAATAATAAAGGCCACCACATGTTTGGCCCCATACCTGTAACTTATGTTAATGATTGAACAGAAACATGCACCTAAATAACCACTGACAATGACTGGTTTGTGCCTTTGCTCTGTTCCTGCCATAGTGAGGTGCTGCTGTGTTTTTGTGTGCCTTTTGTAGAATTTGAAGTTCAAAACTGAAGGAGAATGTCCGTGGAGTAGAAGTACGAAATAATCTGTACATTTTTCTGATATTTATATAAATAAGGTAAATAAAAATTGTTTGAAATAAGGTAGTTTGCTTCAAGCAAATATTCTTGTATGTGGATAGGATTTAAAAGTTCCAGAGCTGCGTTGTTTTTCTTTTTCACTGATGGAAGCTTGAATTAATCCTATTTCATATTGAGGAATGATGTGTTCCTATATTTATAGGAAGGGACTGTCCAGAGGTTCCACAAATCACTGTCTTTCTGGCAAAAGTGGAGAGTCTCTTCCAGCAATTTTTGAGAGCAATGTGCGGGAAGCCATCAATAGTTATACTTGGTATGCACTCACTTTTGAAATAGTACTTCATTAATGCATCCTTGTCTTGAACAACTATTTAAAGATTGATATTAATTTTCATCAGTCATTCTAGTGGATGACAACTGTTAAGGAAAGAATTTAACTTTAGAAGTTACTTGGCAATTGCATGATACTAATAGCTCAGAATATATTGCTATGTTTCCTGCTTATGCCAACTTAGTAATTCCTAAGTATAGAAATCTGCATATTGTGTGTAATACAGGGTATAGATTGATTGAGAAGGTTTGAACTTGACTTGTGGTTTGTGTAATGGGCGTGTAATTTAAAAACAATGTGAAGGTGTTTTGACAAGGCTGTAACACAGCCCAAGGAGGCACAGCCATAGCAGAAAGCAGTTCACTATTGGACTCTGCATATTTTAAGTTTATATAACTCGTTACGTAACTTACATAAGGCAAAGCAGACTACCTTGAACAATAAATATTTTGAAAGAAAACACAGAGGTAATGAGAAATTCCATAATGAAAGGAAAACCCATTCAAATCGACTATCCATTAAACTGACACTCCACCAAGTAAAATCCATTATTGGCAGCAGTCTGTCTGTAGAGAGGGAGAATCCTGTCAACACAGGCAGCATAGCTCTATCTTCCTCTGGGGGCCTGTGCAAGAAGCCTATCTCATACTGTACTGCAGCTTCATTGGTTTCTTCTCTAAAGTAAAATGCCATTTGAAGCAAAACACCTGTGGCCATTTAATCCAGATTCTCTCTCAAAGTTTGGGGAAGGCAAGCCAGGGAGTGTTTTCTTCCACACTCTCTCATGAGAATCTGGACATTAGCAGTCTCTCACAGGGAAAAGCTGTCATTCATGTGTCAACCTCGGTTCTTAGCACTTTAGAAGGGCACCAGGAAGGGAAGTCAGACTTCATGGACAAACATAAATAATGCTCACCAGCATTGCAGGTCAGTTACTTTTTCAAGAAGTTTCATTCCAGTTGGCACTGGATTTGTCTAACCTCTATGTGACCTGCCTTTATTTTCATTACATCCCAGAGTGGGAGATAGCTGTCAGGGACCAGCTAGAGCTCTCTGAGAGCTTGAAGGTTTAAGGTGTACAGGGTCTCCCAGCATAAAATACATTGTGTACAGATAACGTAACTGAATGTGGTTTGAAATATTTGTAGAGATGTTATGCTCAACTTCCCATAACTTTCTTGCAGTGGTTTCTGATAGATCTAAAGAAGACTTAGGCTAACTTGTTAGTTTTTATTTGCCCATTACAAAAATAATCATGAATGTGGAAATGCTTGGCACATGTTTGTGAATATATACATCTGGATATATTCTAGAGTGTTGTTACAGTTGCAATGATGCATATATATATATATGTATATGTGTGTGTGTATATATATATATAAAAGCATAAGGGATTGCTTTAAGGCAGTACATCGTAAAGATAGGAGCACACACTGTACTCTATTTAAAAATATTAATTTGCAACTTGTCACATTGACTGAAAATCTTGCATCTGGTATGTTTCACTGTCCATTTACATGATCACTTGTGGTTTTTTTTTTAAATGTTCATACAGATATTCTTCATTTTAATTTGTATTCTTTTCACAGTGAAACACTTTCATCGCTTTCATCTAGTGGTGCTGTAACACCCACGGAGCTGAATAGTTCCTGTTCTGGGATAAACAGCTATACTACTGGTTTGTCTACTGAAAGAAGTTCAATTTACTCTTGGAGGGATGATGTATGTCACAAATCTTTACAGTATACTTTATGTTAATGTTGTAGAATACATTAATTTTTAAAGAAAATGGACATGCAGTACATGTCCTGTAGCAAAAGTTATAGCCTAGTAAGAATGTTAATCAGATGTTTAAGAAATAATACGCTATTCTCAGTGTCATGCAATGATTGGACAAGGGGCAAAGTGTGTCAGCTGGAACATAGGAGGTTCCACATACATACAAGAAACAACCTCTTCATGGTGGGGGTGATAGAGCACTGGAACAGACTGACCAGGGAAGTTGTGGAATCTCCTCCAGAGACATTTAAAACCTACCTGAACATGTTCCTGTGTGATTTAGTCTGGGTGATCCTGCTCTGGCAGGGATGATATTTCAAGGTCCCTTCCAATCACTAACACACTGTGATTCTGTTTTCTCTTGATGGATAACAAAATAAAGATTAATAAAACTATGAAATAATTAAATTGGGGGGAAAAAAACCTTCTTTACTGGAGAAGTTAGGCTTGTGTTTTTTGAGTGTAAGAGAACAACGAATTGCATGCTTTCAAATGCTGCATAATGCAGGTGGACTTTAAATGGAACTGTTCTCAATATTTTGAGTTCTTACGTACATTTGTGACTGTGCATGTAAATGACATGGTCTGAATAAACGTTTAGCTCTCACCTAAGCTCAATTTTGTGGATGATGGAGTGAGTGGCTAAGCCTCTCAGGCTGACCTCTTGGGTATGCATGGTGCAGGCTGGTAGCATTGGATAAATGCAAAAACATGACAGTATTGCCACTTTCATTTTAAAAAGCTGTCTCTTGTTACTAGTGATAATTTGGCATAACAGACCTTTTGCATAGTACCCTAAACTTTAGGGTACTTGACCCCATCATCGCTGTCAGCCCCTCAGGAGAAAGCCTGACTTTGAATCATAAAATAACCTGGGTGAGAGGGGTTTTTTTCCTGTTCCTTTCTAGTGTAATATCTTCTGTTCCCTGCAGTGATTGGGGCACTCAGCTGGAACTGAAAAGGTGATTTGGACTCAAAGTATTTTTCCATGTTTTAGACTGTCTAATAAAAGTGACCAAATATGATTACAAACAGTGCCTCAGCCAAATGCATGTTTTCACACTTCACTGGATAAAGTCAGTTTCTTACCTACTACTTGATATGCAGTTGTGCTCACTTGTTCCTGGTTGTGCTGGATTGTAGCTTCAGTGGAGAGCTATGGAAGGCTATTTCTTACACTGAGGGGTGTTTCCTAATCACCAGACTGTTGTACAGAAGGAAGGAGTACAATCCTAGTTCTTGTACTCAGAAAGGAAAAGTGCTGCTGCTCAAAAAACCAGTGAACTTTGGTGTTGCAGGTCCCAGAGGTGCAGTGTGCACAGTGTTCCATATTAGAGCAGGGAGAGATACAGCATTTTCTGTCAGCTGATCCTAGGCAGCTAGTTCCTTTTTGCTAAATGATGTTGCTCAGGCCAACAGCCTGGTTGTTGGCTGTGGTATATAAATTGTCTCCAAAGGAGGGATTCTTGAGATCCATTTTGAAATACTCGGGCTCATCTGTCCAAGTTGTCCTGTCTAAATGCTGTGCTTTTTCATGTAAGCACATATGCATATTTACTAACAACTATTATTCTTACAACATATAGGAATTTGATAAAACCAACACACAGAGAGTACATCAGTTATTTTGTGAGATTGATGAAATGCTGTTTGAAGGAAAAGTTTCCCAAACTCAGATCCTACAGGCAGAGTGTTCAGACTGGGTTGAACAATTCCCTCATATAAGGTAAGGAAATTTATTGCTGGTACTAGTTGAATCAGTTACCACTCTAACTTTTCTTGGATACTCTAATAGGAATTGTTCATGGTACATTCTATCAAGTAACACTTTTACATTCAAAATAGAGTCTGTGGGACTGAGGAGTGCCATAGCCACACAGCACATCTGGGTGGTGGTACAAGAGCAGATAATATTCTGTTTTGGTTAATGCAATGACTGCAGACAGAAATGCTTTATACATCTCATACTATCAGAAAGTAGTGCACCATTTTCATAATGACTTTTTGTAATTATGTAATTTCATATTGACATTTGTTTTTACTGTTAGTGAAGGCATACTGTGAATCCTTAATTGATTTTTGTGAAAACAGACGAAAAAAATGAAGGTGACCACATGCTTCATACATGCTGCACATCCATAACGTTCCTAGGTTAGTTAAATCACTGTAAAACAATGTGCGGTATAAACCCAACAAAAAATAGAACAGATCTAAGATTAATGAGAACTGTTCTGCATAGATATGTGAAAATCTAGGTAGCCTGGTGACTGCTTCTTAAAACATTAGCGGCAGAAATCACTGTTGCACTGTGATGCCTTGCCTTCATAAGTGGCTGCACATCATATGTGGTGGGATATATTGATTCTAAGCTATTCTAAACATGACACACATGTAGGTTTATGTTTAGAATAGCTTGCTGGCTGTCCTCTTTTCCAATTTGTAAAACATCTGTGCTGATACATGAATACTTAAATCAGCATGTGGGGATCAGTATACTTAAGAACTGTGTCTCGGTTTGGGATGACAGGTATCAAATTCTTTCAATTTAGAGGCCTTCAGTCAAGAGGTTCGGAAGAAAGGAACAACAATTCTTTATTATAACAGTAATAAACGCTAACAGTATACTCGAAATAACCAAACAACGAAGATTCCAGGGACCCCAAACAAAGTAGATCTCAGGGACCCCCAAACAAAGTCCACCTGACAGTTAGGGAGGGTGATGGTCCTCCTGGAGCGATGGATGTGGCTCTCTTTTCCTCGGCAATGATGGGGCAGACGGAAAAGCACAGCAGTCAGGAGGCGGCAGGGAGTGGCAGGAGAGGTGTCCGCGGCGGCCAGGGGCCGCCCAGCTGCGGCAGCAGCTCTGTTCGTCGCGGGCAGACAGCAGGGACTTCGGGCAGGAGGCAGAAAAGTCTCGGAGGGAGGCCGTATGCCGTAAAAAAAAACAGCGACAGCAGTGGGAGAGAAAGCGGCACCGAAAGCACGCGAAACCGCTTCCCGCGCGCGGCACCCGCAGGGTCCCCCGGAACCGGAACGCCCCCGTAGCGCGCGCGCGAGCCCGTCCCCCCTTCCCCCCCTCAGCTCCAGGCCGCTGCCGCCGTGCACTTTTTTTCAATCGCCCTCACGCAGGCGCCGTAGCTCCAAGCGGCTCCCGGGGAAACGGCCCCGCGCCGCCGAGCGACCCCGGCCCCCCCCCACTCCCATGCAAGAAATAAAACCACATATCCTCCCAACAGAGGAGAATAGAATACAAATTTTACATTCCACAACCCAATACAAACTGCCATCAGTTACAGGAAAGAGTAGATTTATTTAGAGGCAGCGTTTCACTTTTGGCTTACAAAATAAAAAAGTTATTGCCTAGAGCTTCCTGGAGTGTAAACTGACCTTCTGCAAAGAGTAGTCTTCAGAAAAAGTATCTGGGGAGTCTGAATGTTGCTGCTTGCACTACAAGTGTAGTGGAAGAATGTTAATTTTTGTGATCCCTTGTGAATTCTGGTAAAAACAGTTCAGTTAGCAATGATCATTTACTTGTACTGTGCGAGTAATTGTGTGTATCACAGTACTACATTATCACAATAATGATGATGCTGGAAAAGACCTTAAAGATCATCCAGTCCAACCTAAAACCAACCAAGTAACCCTAAACATCTGACATCTAGCTCATGCCACTCAGCACTTCATCCAACCTAACCTTGAATACCTCCAGAGATGGTGACTCGACCATCTCCATGGGCAGCCCATTCCAAAATTGGATCACTCTTTCAGTGAAAAACCTTTTCCTAATGTCAAGCCTAAACCTCTCCCGATGGAGCTTAAGTCTGTGACCCCTTGTCCTGTCTTCAGTGTCCAGGGAGAAAAGACCGAACCCCGCCTGACTACAACCACCTTTTAGATAGTTATAGACAGTGAAAAGGTCACCCCTGAGCCTCCTCTTTCCCAGGCAAAACAGACCCAGCTCCATCAGCCTCTCCTCGTAGGTCTCACTTTCCAGCCCTTTTACCATTCTAGTTGCTCTTCTCTGGACTCATTCCAGCATCCTTCTTAAAACTGGGGCTCAGAACTGAACACAATACTCCAGGTGCGGTCTCACCAGCACTGAATACAGGAGTAGGATAACCTACTTCTCCGTGCTGGCCACATCATTCTTGATGCAGGCCAGGGTGCCATTAGCCCTCTTGGCCGCCTGGGCACATTGTTGACTCAAAAACATTGAAATACATTGAAATAAGGTTACTTTTTCTCTCTGTATCTGTACGTTATACATACTGTAGTTTTTGCATTTTCTGACCGTCATTTCTAGCCTTAACTATCCATGTAACATTTTGGAGTAGGATTGGATACTGGAGTTGGGTAAGTCAAGTCACTGCAGATGTAATTTGTCATCTTTGTCCATTTCTTATAGAGTTTTGATAAGGAAGCACATTTAGTTTATCTCTCTTTAGTCTAAAGTTTGACTGCTTTTTAAAATTATAAGCAAGCATCTAATTTTTGCATAAATCAACTTAAATGTCTTAAATTTTAGACAATATTAACGGAACATGCCCTTCTCCCTTCCAAAACTGCTTTTTTCAAAGTAAATGTAAGATGCAATTTCAGGTTGCCTACTGCTTGAAGGTATTTGTATTCTTGATACTTGCATTTGGAGTGAGTTTCCATCTAAACTATTGCTCATTCTCTGCTTTTTATTCAGAGTTCTAGGAAAGCAGATCCTGTTGCCAAAGGAGGAAGGCTTTCAGCATTTTAAGAGCAGCAGTGATACTTGTGTGGATACTAAGTGTTTGCCAGGCCTCCATGAATGTACTAATAATATAAAAGAGTATGTTAACTTTTTACATTTCCTCTTTGGTCTTCCCTACTCAGAAATATGTACAAATACTGTATTTGTATTACTGAAACATCTCTGTATAATTATATGCATTTTTAGAATTTCTTTGAATATTGAATTCTCATTTTGTTGATGATTTTTCAGACTCTGCATTTCTGGCTCTAAACTGATCCCAACACAATCTCCAATGCATAAGTCGCTAGATTCAAGTTCCACTAGGATTTCTGCCTCTGAGCCATCCATGTATTCATTCCTGGAAGAAGAAATCTATGATATGGATGGAAAAATAGAAGAATATCTTGCCTTCGACAATGAGGAGATGTAAATAACATATATATATTCTTAAGAATATAATGAAAAATTATCAGTGAGCCCAGTCAGGGTTCAGAAACACTTTCTCACGTAAAATACAGTTCCTTCTATCCTTGTGTTCAGTAGTGTGGTGGTGAGAGCACTTAGGGCGAATGTGGAACGTTAGGTATGTTGTCTTTCCAGTGGCTCAAAATTCATGTCTCCAATGTCAGAGAAATTAACATGTCTAATGACACCAGTTATTTTGCACTGTTTTGTGCACAGGGATTCAATAAAATTAATATTTAATTTTGAGACTGAATGAAATGAAAGAATTTCTTTTCCATGAGTGAATGCCTTGACCACCAAGTTGCCTAGGGTCATTAGTTGGGGTCCAGTGTAATGAACATATAATTCTTTCTTTGCAGTGTATAACAGCTTTGCGAGAAGAGGTGCAGCTTACAACCTGCATTTAGTACACCTGTTCAACTGTTGTCTTGACAGTGCAACCTAGGTTTTCTGTGAGCTGGTTAAATGTTTCAGCAACTATGCTACTGGGTGGATGAAAGACTTTTGTGCTGTTTTCTAAAAGGCTGCTATACTGGGGACACTGTGGGGCACAAAGCATAGCTTTTTGTGCTAAAGATTGATGTGCCTACAGAAAAGAGGCATGGTTGCTCTGAAAAATTGAGGAACCAGACTGAGAACCTTTCATACCTGTTTTTTGAAAGAGTGTCTTTCTGGGTGGCTTCCTTTCTGGAAAGGGTTTGGATTTAGAAACTCTTAGGTGCATTTCTCTCCTTTGTGCCTTTTTGATATGGTTTTTTTTTTTTGTTTTCTTAAATTCTGAAATACCTTGTACTTCATAACTAAAACATTAGGTGTAACAAAGCCCGATATGAAAATAGCTTGTTCATTTTGCGAATTGGACTATTCAGCCAAGTCTCTGTTAAGAAGTTTAAGGAAGACTTAAAGAAATGCTTGAGAAGAGAAGTGGACATAGTAGTAACCAGTATAAACTGGGGATAATCTTTGTATTGTCAAAATAATTTGATTTATTCTTTTTTGGGGGCAAAAAACATGATCACATTAGAAAAACAGGTTAAAACTTTTTTCCTAAAACATGTTTTACAAGACCAAGTTAGGAAATGTGGTTATACTCTGCTTCCCTATGTAGAGAAGGGGGAATAAAAATAAAAGGAACTGTCCACACAGTAGTGGAAGGGAGGGAGGTGAGCCTAGGGTTATAGGCTCTGCTACTCTTGTCAGGCTGCAGGAATTCTTTTAAAGTTGTTTGCCTTGAGCCAGTGGTGGAGTGTTGTAGATGGGTGCAGAGTCATGAGATGTGATAAAACCTATTCTGTGTGATAGTTCTGTCAAGTGCAGCAGACAGTAGTTCCCTTATGGTAAAAAGCATAGGATTTAATCTCAAATAACTAAGTGCCACACACAGAGTTGTTTCTTCTAGAACTTAGAGCTTAGAGTTTCCGTTGTTAATATCCTGACTGCCTTTTGAATTTTTCACCTACAAGCAAAACAAAACTAATAGTTTCACATGTATTTGATAGGTTCTGTTCCCATGGTTACTGTGTGTTTGAATTTTTTTTTATCTTAATCTGACTAGCTTTTCTTCCTTATGGATGTTTCTATTGCTCAGTATATTCGTCTAGAGAAAAAAACCAATCAAAACTCATGAGTATTCATTTGAATTTGCTTCCTTTTTTAGTGATGATGAAAGTTGGGAACAAAAGAAAACGTGTCTTTCTGAAAAGAGGAGTAAGCATGGTATTCCCCCTGTTTCTCCCAATGCCTGTATCAAAGATGCTGTGGTTTCTGAAGTTTTTGATCATATCTGGAGCAATGTAATTGGAATATTGGAGGAACTGATTAAAAAAAATTGGGAAACTAGTATATCAGGTATTTGGTGCTTTCAGATGTGGTATTTATCAAATCAAACTCAGAATAGTTATTTTTCCTATTTTATTGGTTTTCCCCTTAAATAAGAACTTGGGTAATCTGGTTATTTTATGAGAACCATGTTGGTATTACAGCATTATAAGATTTCTAATAGCTTATCACATGCATATGCACACAACTGAAATAATAACATTTTGCTCCTTTTCAGGGAGTTCTGTACGAGAGGTGGAAAAAATCCAACTGAACAAAGAAACAAAAAAAATACACCTACCAAAAAAAGAATCTCTAGCTCAGGGGAATCTGGTCTGTAATCTGGAACCTAGAAATCAATGTCCTATTGTTTGAGCTTTGTTAATAAAAAGATGTTTAGGTAGTTAATGAGACGACACAGACATGCTGACAGTGCAGGGAGTCACGAGTTTGATACAGGCTGAAAGCATGGTAATTTAATTTTGTCTTCATACCCTAACAGGTGGTAATGAGGAAAAACAGAAGCTAGGAAAATTGACTAGAGGTGAAATTCTGTTAGTGTGTATGTGTTGCCTTTGAAAGCTAAAGGAAACTTCAGTTTTTTATCAGTGTATTTTAAAAGGGCAGTAACAGTTAAAATCTGAATACTTGCAGTGCCATGACTTAACATTTCAAGTGCAACTGGAATGTAATGGGGCTAAACAAGCCACAGGTGGATTATTTAGGGAAGATGCTGCAGCAGTTTTTATGATAGGTGTGACTTTTATAATCTTTATGTAAGACATAAACTTTGGACAAATAGCTCATTAACAGAAGTATTTGAACAAGGAAAGTGAAATAATTTGGGTTTATAATAGAAAAAAGATTATAATATTTACCCAAAATGAAGCAGTGTGTGGATGTGGTCAGAGGAGGATAGGATCAATAGACATTTAAAAAACATATATATATAAAATTTTCAGCTTTTAAAAAGATAATATATCTTTGGGAAATTTAAAATTACATTCTAAAATCCACTACAGCGTTGTCTTAAACAAACGACCTCTTCCAACTCTACTTATATAGACCAACTTGTTTGTCTGTCACTGCCAGAGAAAGCGTAAACAAATAATACTTTCAGAAAAACATAATTGACCGTGGTTTTTAAATATTGTGGAAACTTAAAACTATATGAAAATATTGATCTATTGTGAAGTGTTACATTGTTTGGAGCCAAATGGTGTCTGAAACATACAAAATAACTTTTATTCCTTCTGCTTATTTTTTTTGTTGTTGAACAGAGTGTGACAAACAGGTGGAGAAACTGAAAGCTGTTACAACAAAACTGCCACATTTGCCAGTCATTCGCATTACAACAGGTGCTGGAGGTGTTCCCCTTTCCAGAGGGTCTGAAGCTCGAAGTGGATCTTTTGGATCTCATTTTGTTTCCTCACAGGTGAAAAACCCCCACCTTTCTGTCAAATAGCGTCCTCTTTTTTCTGACATAGTACTGATTGAAGGTAGAAAATTGGGTTTTTTTAAGCCAATTTGGTATACTTAAAATCACCCCATTTAAAATAAAGGATCATTAAGTGTGCATTTTTGTTCACTATCAATTGTTCTTTGGTGGTTCTTAAAGGTGCCATTTACCTCTAGGATATTGCTGAGTGTGATTTACAAGAAAACAGTTTAGACTGTATTGTGCTTAGAAACTAATTCTGGTTTCGTTTAAGTCTATAATTTCCTCCTGGTAGAATTAAGAAAGCAATTCGGGCTATTCCCTGAACTGCAGGGATGTGAAGTTGCAACTGTAAGTGCTTTACTCAACCCGAAACTTTCACATTCTTATTACTTTCCATTTCCTTTTCCTTTTGTAAAAGGGGACTCTGCAGTGCACTTATCAGCGTGCATTACAATAGGCCTTACCAGTCCTTGTTTGTAATAAACTGCTTCCTTTTGTCTCCCTTACTGCTTCTTTCCTAGGTCCCCTGCTCCTGATTTTGTACATTTTCTTTCATTTCCAGATACTTTTTCTGTAAGTTTTTGTGATTTTTGTAATCTCCTGTCTCTAGTCAGTTGAAGCAATTTCATTCTCTTCCATCTGCTCATTTTCTATGCTTGCTACATAGCAAGATAAAAAAGGGAAGAGAGAGCAGAGCAGCCTTGGTGTTCTCCATTGGTCCCTGCTTCATCCCAGGAGGCAGAAGGATTAAAATGTTTAAATGAATGTGACTTAGCTCTGTGCCTCATGGACTGGACTGTGCTAAGGAAAAACGGAAACTTCAGAAAATTGAATTACAGCTTTAACTGAAACTGACATTACAAATTGATTTGCAATGTACTAATTAAATTACCCAAATTCTGTTTCTAAAAGTATGTTTAAAATCACCAAAGCAATGTATTTACCTCATGCACATTTTGAATTCTACTGAATCATGTTAACAGCAACTTTTCTAAGGAACAAGTAAAATAGCTCCTAATTACATTCTTCTTGAGGTCTTCCTTCACAAAAAAGTAAAGCTTAATGAGTATTTATTGTATTTATTGCTTTTACTAGGTTCACCATTTCTCCAGCAACTTCCATAGTGATTTGGATGGTGTGATGACAATTCAAGCAAAACCCCTCCAACAGAGGCATGTTGCCACAGTAGACAAAGTACAGTAGGTGTTGGTACTGACATTTTCAAACTGTAAAAGATGTGCAATTACGAAAAGACAGTAAGGCAGCAGTCATCTCCATTGTGTACATTGCTAATGTGTGATTTGTAGAAACTGTAATGATATCCAGCTAACATTTTACTCTATCAGAGCAATGCATCTGATCAGGGGACCAAAGTGTCTTCCTTATGAGGATAGGCTGATAGAGCTGGAGCTGTTTATCTTGGAAAGGAGATCAAGGGGATCAATGTTTATAAATATCTAAAGGGGGTTGATGGGACCAGGCTCTTCTCAGTGGTGCCCATTGATGGAACAAGGGGAAATGGGCATTTATTGGAACATAAGAGATTCAGTTTGAACGTAAGGAAAAGGTTTCTTATGGTGAGGGTAACAGAGCTCTGGAACAGACTGCCCTGATAGGTGATGGAGTCTCTATCACTGGAGACATTCAGAGCCCACCTGGATATGGTCCTGTGTGATCTTCTCTAGGGGATCCTGCTGTAGTAGGAGGATTGGAATAGATGATCTCTAGAAGTCCCTTCCAACCCCTACCATTGTATGATTCTGTCTTACTCTCTTTTCTTTTCCCGTAGGAATGATCAAGAAGACAAACAGCCTAGGATTGGCTCCAGTGCTCAAAATTCAGTACACAGAAGATTGGGGAGAATGGCTGATAACAGTGTTCACTCATCATCTCGGGTACTGCTGTCATCTTCTTGGAAACTACCAAACCATCGTAGGTTACCTTCACTCACTTCTGACCAGCTGTCCTCAAAAGCTCCTAATATGTACAATGATGAAATCCTTAGGGGGACTAAATTGTGAGTTTTCTTGTTTTATTCTTTGCTTTTCTCAGCACATTACTAAAATTTCAGCAGTGTAGGATTTTGCAAAATACTTGAGAACTAACCTGAGGTTTATTGTTTACTTATGAATTCAGAGAGAAAGACTGAACAACTGTGTTTCATGAGGAGACACTGGGTGGTGGTGGTTGTTGTTGCTATTACTTTTTGAGCTCTATAAAGTATTGTGCTTCTTAAATGAATATTACTTCAATGAAGAAGTTTTTAATACAAATTTTTCTGAAAGAGAAATTATAATTCTTCAGGGTTGCCAGTTCAGATCGTTTATCTTCTGCTCATGCATCTACAACTTGTTGCAAGTTACCACCAATAAACTCTGAGGCTGCAGAACAGTATCTTCCAGTATCTAAACTGCAGCAGAGCTCTGTAAGTTGTCTTCCTTTTTGTACTAGTAAAAAACTTCTAGCTATTGGGAAACAAATTGATCTGTTTTGGTGGTTGAAATGAGTAGTTTTACATTTTGTGTTAGTGTTTAATATGTGGTCTTAACATGCTGATGGCGTGGGTTTCATTAGAATGCAAGAGAAGCCAGTTTAGACCCTTAGGTCACAAACATGGTGGGGAGACTTCTCTGACAAAATGAAGAACCTGGTTTTAAAGAAAATGGCCAACGAATCAGACAGTAACTTACATGCATTGGTATTTAATTAGCTCTTTTCAGTGTTCTCTTATCTAATGCTAATTATAAGAAGTAGAAAAATATGCTGACTGAAGCGGAAATACGGACTGAAAAGAAAGATAAATAATTAAATACTGGCCTATTTTTGAGGTATAGAGAAGTGAATTGGCATGTTAGTACTGTTTGGATTCTGAACAATAGTTTGAATTGAAACACAAGTAAATATATACTAAGTATATATACTATTACAAGTGTAAAGTATATTACTAATATAAGCCCTTGGTAATTATAGACCAATATCAGGGAACACACTGAAATCTGTTTGAAAAACAAGAGAATACCTTTAAATTACTTTAAATTGGTGCTTGTGGTTAGTTAAAACATATATTGAGGTGTTGAGGGTTTTCTTAATGGCAATGGAATAATTGTTAATTTAACCAACTCATTTGCTTCATTCTCTTAATCTCTGTTTAAATTCCGTCAGCATCAAAGGCGATGTGCTCATAGCAGAGTGTCAAGTGCAGTACCTGGCAGTACAGAGCAACAGCCACTTAGAGAAAGAACTCTTACTACTCATCAGTTTTCAAGGCCCAACACAACTCATACATTCAGGGTATGTTACAATGTAAGTAGAGATGCAAAAGGGAAGAAGCTTCCATTCATGCCTGCTGTTGATCTGTGGAAAGTCTTATTTGCTATGTGTCTCCTGATCTCTGATGTACAGGGATTTCTCCTACCTGTGGAGAAGAGAAATTAAAAGGAAAGGTGTGGGATCTTGGAAAGCAAGGTCCCAAGGTGTATGAGAAAGAGATATTTTTCAAGTCTGATTAATCAAAGAGTTCCTTTGAGGGATCTATGCATGAGAAGCCTGTAGTTTTAATACTGCTTGCAGCTTTCCTTCTTTGTAGGACTCACTCTGCTGGACTAGATCATAAACATTGTTACAAACCATTTGGGTAGAGAAGTTTACCATACTAGCTAATAGTATGTCTTTCCTTTTAGCAGTCAGACACACTTCAGAAGAGATTGCTGACTCCCACGGATTTTGCAAATCGCAGGGGGACAGGTCAAGGATTTTTAATAGGTAGGCAAAGTAACTATCACTTGAAAGGCAAAAAGGCTGCAAAAACTTCTAGCCCATATTACAAAAAGTGCTCAGAGAGAGCCATCTTGGTAAAAAAGAACAGGTGTGCTTGGCATAATCTTTAAGTTTGGTTTTAAAGTTTCTTATCACTTGGTCTGTGATAGCCCTAACTCTGACTGTTCAGAATCCTGCAAAGATTCTTTGTATTTTTCTTACATGACAGAAAAAGGATTTACCCTCATGTTTAAGATTTTAGCATATTTGCAATTATAGCAACAGGATGTTTTGCAGCTGCTATAGTAGCAACACAAATACTTGTTTATTAACTGTTTCATTACATAGATATATGTTGGGGGAAAAATATTCTTTTTAAACACAAGAATAAAGCTTTTGAAGAATTTTTAAAACCCCAGTATAAATTTGCAACATACTCCATTTATCAAACTGAAAAAGAGAATAGCCCCGTGTGGCTCATTTAGTTCTATTCTTACAATAAAGCTGACTAGCTAATTCCTTAGGTATTTGAGTACTTGTACACTATGTTCAAGCACTTTGGAATTATTTCAACTCAAGACTTCCAGATAAATACAGTGCTTGTACATAGTGTGCATAGGGTTGAAATAATTGCATGATGTAGGGATATGGGCAGGTTAAAAATACTGATCGGAGCAGGCTGATTAAATTAACTCATATGTAATCTTGCAGTATCATTCAGATTCTAACAAAACAATGTGTTATCTTTTCTAGGCTCACAGCATTACTACAAATCCTTTCAGAGAAATCCTTCAACCTCAAGGAAGAGATTTCAGATTATCTCTTAAACCAATTTAGGAAGAAACAGAACCCCTTGCACTGAATGGAAGGCTGAAGCACTAATTTTACTAGCTAGAATCTTATGAACGAGAACATGTGTGCTATGCTGGTTTCTGCTGAGCCTTGCAATGCTCAGGATGCCTGTGTTGCCTTCTTTTAAAGTTGTCTTACCAGAGGTTGGATTAAGTATCAGACAAAAATGAAATAAATGATTGAAGTTTCTGCTCTGTTTGCAGAGTCAGGATGCTGCTGCTGCTGCACTCTTCTCAGGCATTCTTTCTTTTTATTGCTTACTTGGGGCGATTGTTATCTACCTTTTAGAAGCAAATAAGTGATGTTTAGGTGGTGAGGTCTTGTTTCCATTTGTTTATGTTTCCTCAGTGTTCAAGATGTTCTATCTGTCTTCTACAAAATTTACATGTTTAAACAGGAGTTTGTGGCATCTCCTCTTTAACTGGTATTTTAACATTTCTCCTTTTGTTGGCCTGTCTGCTTATTGCAGTTGTCTTCCAGTAAATATTACCTGTCACTGCTTCTTTCAGATCTTTTGAGATAGAGTTCATCCACTGCTTCTAGCTAAGCCATTCTAATGGTCAGTAACTGTGGGAACTCCTGGTGTAAACTCTTTACAGAAAGTAAAGTTTTCTCTGCCAGGCCAGACATCTTTATAGGTACTGAGCAATTGAACCAGCATGCTGACAAGCTTATAAGAAGAATCATTTTATCCTATATTGGAACTAAAACTAGTTCTTATTTTTTTAATAAATGTTCAAGGTCTGATAACCAAGGCAAAGTGTTGATAATGAATGTTTTATATCTGTATTGTTAATCAGATTTCTGTTAACTTTTTTTTTTTTTGTAAATGGCCATCAAGCTGTGCATTCTTTTGTATAAATGAAAGCATTTTTAAATTACCTTCCTGGCTTAGTATTTTTCTTCTTTGGCTATACTAAGTTTACTCAGTGTTGGTATACTGGTATAGTATCTGAAAAAGGAAAATTATTTTGCTTTGGAAAAGTGATTTCATACAGTTGCAGGTCATAGAATCATTAGAGATTGGAAGGGACCTCGAAGGATCATCTAACCCAATCCCCCTGCCATAGCAGGATAACCTAGAACAAGTTGCACAGGAACATAGCCAGGCAGGTCTTGAACGTCTCCAGAGAAGGAAACTCCACAACTCCCCTGCGCGGCCTGTTCCAATGCTCTGTTACCCTCACTTGGAAGAAGTTCCTTCTGGTATTTATATGGAACCTCCTATGTTCCAGCTTGCACCCATTGCCCTTTGTCCTATCACCAGATGACCTTGGCTCCATCCTCCTGACACCCACCCCTCACATATTTGTAGACATTAATGAGGTCACCCCTCAGCTTCCTCTTCTCCAAGCTCAAGAGATTCAGTTCTCTCAGCCTTTCCTCATAAGGGAGCTGTTCTACTTTCTTCATCGTCTTTGTTCTATGCTGGACACCCTCCAGCAGCTCTGTGTCCTCCTTACACTGAGGGGGGAACTGTGCCCAGAACTGAGCACAATACTCCAGATGTAGTCTCACTAGTACAGAGTAGAGGGGGAGAAGAACCTCTCTTGATCTGCTAACCATCCCCCTTCTGATGCACCCCAGGATGCTCTTGGCACTCTTGACTACAATAGCACATTACTGGCTCATAGTCATCCTGCTGTCCACTGGGACCCCCAGGTCCCTTTCTCCTACACTGCCCTCCAACAGGTCAGTCCCCAACCATATCCTGGTCCCTGGGGTTGTTCCTGCCCAGATGCAAGAATCTACACTTAGCCTTGTTGTACCTCATTAAATTACTCTCTGCCTAGCTGTGTAGCCTGTCCAGGTCTTGCTGAATGGTGTTTGAAGTGGCTGCTTCAGGAATCTCAGGAAGAAATGATAACAACATTCAGAATTCACATTTAAATAATCTTCAGTGGTATGTCCAATCTATACCTCTGTTTTTGTGAGTACTCCCTCCTGTACTATGTAAACATGGAGGATAATGCAGTGAAATGTTGCCAAAATGTGTTCTTCACCCAGATCTTGTGGACTAAGTGAAAATACGGTCTGATTTCAGTCAGAACAGAACTAATGCTGTTCAGTGATCTTTACTTTTCAGCTCAGTCTCTTCTAACTACCTGCACATTCTGCAGTCAGTATCATATTTGTGCAGATAGTGTCTACTTCTATAGGTGATGCTACTTGATGTTTGCAGTTACTATCAAGGACTGGGATGCCAGAAAGTTCTTGCTTAAGCTTTCTTCTGTGAAGACCAAGGTCACTGTTAAATCCTGTGAGCCATGCTGGATGTGCAGTAAATGACAGGATGCAGCTGCAGGAAGGACCAGACAGGACTTGTGACCTTACACTGACCAACAAAGTATTCCATTCTGTAGATATGTCTGGTATTAAAACTGAGGGATCACAAGGATCAAGCTCTATTCAGTGATGGTATCTGAGGAGGACTTTGTCCATTCTGCCCTTGATCCCAATCTATGCATTCCTGAAACCAGTTCCTGTCTGCCACAGACTTCAGTATGGGACTATCCCAGTATCAGTGGTGATGGTCACATAATTGCTGTCATGGAGTTTGGTTTGTTACTGGTTTTGTGTATATTGCTAGATTTTATTATTTATTGTTCTTGTTTCACTAAAGCTGTTTTACTTTCTAATCCATAGGTGTCTCTCACTCCATTTCTCTTCCCCTTTGGAAGGAGGGGGGTTAATAGAGAATGTCTGTCATCTGTTTTGTGGCCAGCCCTCACCCGTGACAAATATGTGCTAGTTTGATTCTGTAACTGCAGAGGTGGGAATCACATGGTGGCGAGTAGTTCATCATCTGACACATTGCAAAGTATATGACTATTATATGCAGACACATCAAATGGGATAAATTAATTTCCTTGGGAAAATCTTGTACATGCAGGTTGGTAGATTTGCAGTATTGTGTGTTTCTGTGACCCACTGTCATAAGTTCTTTTAGATCTTAAACTGACCCTTTTATTTGTGCTCCTTGATATCTGGCATGCTTCATGTAATGTCTTACAAGCTGCTAAATGCTGTCTTTAAACTTGCTATAATTTAGTGAGGAAAAGGCCCTGTTAGGTTTTAGCTGAATCACAAAGCATTTGGAGCATATCCACCTGTGACCTTGGGGTAGGTTGATGAATAAACATAGGTGTGACCCTTTGTTAGTTAATTAGTGTTAATGTCTATTCGTTATGACAGCAACTTTGGTACATTATCAGTTATTATCTTTACAACTGTGTTTTGGAGGAAGGGTGGTGGCCTGCTTTGTTGCCAGCCATTTTATTATCCTGGCATGGAAGATTTTTGGTTTCTCAGGGATGAGGCAAACTTTTGTATAATGTTGGGGATCATTCATTCATGCAAAACTTCACATAGCAAAGGCACCCAAACGATGACTACAGAGCAGAGTTGCTGTTGCTGTCCAGCAAACAGCAAGTTGCAGAAACCATAGCAAAATTGATTGAAGAGAGCATCACAGTAGTCAGTCTCTGAAAAACATAGGTGTGGTTTTGGTGTCTCAGATGCTGTTTATCTTTGTTACTTGTGTCATAATTTGCAGAAGGATTAGAAGCTGGAGTCTCACTCAAGCTTTTAAGCCTAGGCTTTGTGTGTCATAAAGTTCAGCATCAGGCCCTAACAGTTTTCTTTGAAGATTGGAGAAGATCTCTGAGCTGTTCTGCACTGATGGTGGTTTTTCAAACGGAGGTATGCTGTGTTAAATTGGTGCAGGTGATGGCTGTGGTAGACTGCAAATTGACCTTTTATTCAGTTTGAGTAACTTTCTACATAAAATTTAATTGTGTACTCATGTAGAGAAAGAGAGAAGCTCTTCCTAAGAAACACCCTTCCTAATTGAAAATTAATTGCATTGATTGCTAAGGTAGCAACCAGCTAGTGTTGCTTACTGTGAATGCTGTGTCTTGCAAGGTATAGTAGAAATGTTGAGTGTGTCTTGGCTGGGGCAAAGAAATAATATAAAGAGCACACCACAGTTCTTTGGAATGTGTTTTGTACTCCTCTGTTGTTCTCTGTTGCAACAGATCCACTTACCCTTGCTTTGCTTTGTTTTTTTGCTTTTCTTGCCAGTAAGAATGATTTTATTGATTTTTTTTTTTTTTTCTCCTTATCAGAGAATCCAGAGCTGTGTTCTAGGGATGAACCATGTTGCCCATGTTGGTTGTTGTGTCTGTGCTGGTCCTCAAGCCTGTGAGCTGCTATAGCTCCCTGACATGATGTGACTTCTCTTAGCAAAGGCTTAGAGACTGGGTAAAGGCAGACCTGCATTAGTACATATGTGTATCAAAGTGAAGATTCACTAACTGTTGGAATGCCTGCTGAAATCCAACACTAAGTAAATAGCTCTCTAAGTGTTAAAGGAGTGCTTATCACAGTCTTAGTGACATGATCAGGCTTCAAGAGATGCCTTTCATTTCTTTTTTCTTGGGTGTATCTATTCAATCTCATTTCAGTGTAGCTACTGCTTTTTATTATCAGTATCACTTTTGCCAGCTGCTGACAGGATTTTGCAATGTTTATTCTGCTGTATTCCCTACTGCTTTCCCTGTGGCTTTTCACCCTGTTTTTACTGGTTCATCATTTTTCAGTTTTTTCCCCTGCAGGATTTACCAGCAGTGAGAAACACATCTTTCACTCAGAATCACAATTAACCACTTCATTTAACTAACTTTTCCATGAAGGCAGCAAAGTGCAAGGGATTTTGTAAGAAAAAGAGTATAGTTACACAGCTGGTTTCCATGTTACAGAGACAAAAGGTGAGTCTCAGTGCTGCATGCTTGCTTCCTGGGTTGTCCTCTTTACAGCAGAGGGGACTGTGGCTGTGTAGCCTTCTTTACATGTTTGAAAGATAGGGTATGCTGTCACAAACCAACACGAATAACAGACAGAGTGGCAAAGTTCATTTCCAGTTGTTTATAACAACACTCAGCATTTATGTTGATGTGTTTGCTGGGAGATTGCAGAAACAAAGTACCAAAATTTACAGCCTTCTACTGTCAAGGGTCATCAACCCTTCTTTGTTTTAGATGTTCTCAGTTTTTTCTATTTGTTTCTTTTACCTTGGTTGCTCTGTTTATGTTGTTGGTTTACAAAAAATGCCAGTGCAGTCAACAGACAGGAGAAACATGACTATAGTTAAAAGAAGCTTTAGTGGTATGCAAAGGGAGTGAGCTTTTCCAAACTGAGTGTGAGTTATGCTGTCTCTTCACCCAGCTTCTGTTTGAACATCAGTTTTCTGACTATTGGAGGCTTTAAGCAGCAGGTGCTTAGCAGCCCTGCAGCAGTGAGAAGAGGTCTCAGATTGTCATGAGGCAGGAAGGGTACAAGGGTTGATGATGGGTATGATACCACTTCTCAAAATCTCTGCGTTGTGACATGGCTACAAGTGCTGCTAGTTGTTAAGTCTCTGTTGCACTGTTAACCCCGTGACTGAGTATTCAACAGTGGGATCAGTAAAGGCTATTTGACCTTAGAAGCATCAGGGCTGCTTTCTATCGCGTGTCTGTTTGCACAAACCACAGCCCAACTCCTTGAAGCCATGAACCCAGCTGAATAAAGGTAGTAGTCCTCATCTGAAGTACCTGAAACCCTTCAGGCATTGTGTTGGAGAGGACCAGGGCAGTTCTATCAGACAAAATGGTCTTCCCTTGAGCACCTGACAACAGGTGGAGAAAGACAATGCTGAGAAACCCCATCCTTCCCAAATTAGCACAAGGGTGGTTTTTCTGTTGACACCTGTTTGTGACTTTTCCTTCTGTAGTGTCGCAGGGGCCTGCAAAGATCTGCTTAACTCTTCTCTTGAGTTAGAATTGCCAGGCGAGGACTGCACAGGAAGTAACGCTGTTGAATGCAGCTTTTGCTCTGCCATCAGGACGGGGATTGTTTGCAGGCAGCCTCTCGGTTCGTGGTTTTGTCGGGATTTTAATGTCGTTGTTTGTTTTCCCATCAGGAAGCTGCACCCTGAGGCCATGTGACGGCTCCGCCTCCCACTTTTCTAGCCCGATACCAACACAGTTCGCTGGCAGCAGCGCGGCAGAGTAGGGATCGCGGCTGGGAGAGGGAGACTGAGACGGGATGTTGGAGGTCATGCTGGAAGCCACAGCGGGACCCCAGCTGCTGCGCTTGGGGGGTGCTGTTGTCGCTGTGCTGATAACAGTTGTGGCTTTGTGCAACCTGGCCCCCCTGGTGAATTACTGGAGGCGATGGCGGCTGTTGAAGCCTATCCCGGGTGTCAGCCCCTGCTATCCTGTACTGGGAAATGCTCTGATCTTGGAGCCAAGCGGAGAAGGTAAGGGCAGCTCACACTGTAGCCTGCTTGTGAGGTCCCTATGATATGTAGTGCTTTGCTGGAGCAGACAGCACTGTTGAGGTGCTTGAGTGATAGAGCTGTGGTTGACTGGGTGGGATTGTAGGGTATACCATCACCTATAGGTCTCTCTGGAGCTGCGGACAACCTGCAGTGGGCAGTGAAGGGGAAAGGAGGGGAACTGCATAAATATGGGGTTCTTTATCAGGCAAAGATGAGCTGGAGGCTTAGTCTGTCACTCTTTCAGATTCTGGATTTGGTCTTGTTAACAGTTGTTGGTGAGGTGGAGCATAAACACTGTGGAATGTGCTTTTGTGACGGGACATTCTGGGAGCTCACAGGAAGTGCTGTTTCACAGTGCAGAACACTGTTTCCAGGGCGTTTAGCTCTGATCCAAATCAAGCTTTCAGTTTGTGAAGCAAAAGTCCCATAAACAATAATGCACAATGTGTATGTGAGCCTGAGAGACAGAGTTTGTTTTTTTTTTCCTGCCCTCCATGACTATCCATTTTTGTTCTTGTTTCTTTATGTAAAAGTGAGTAAGGTTTGTGGTTTATAAGATTTTTCAATAAAAATGTGATCCCAAAATGGTATTTTTTTAGAAAAGAGGTTAAGATGGTAGTGTTAAAAAAACAAATATTAAAAAAAAATCAAAATAACATTTTAAAAGCTTTTTGGAAAAGGTGTTGTCAGAAATTTGTCTAAGATTAGAATGCTATATTTGTGTATCTATTGGGCATCTAGATGGTTTTCCTTTAATTTAGTGACCCTTGAATTTTCATCTCTGCAGAGGTCTTGGGAAGAAGTCATTTATTGCTAATCTCATTTCTGAAAAGGGTGAAGGCTTATGTAGTTCATGAACACCCTGATAGTGGCCACCTCCTCTAGAGCTATAGAATGAACCTAGATACCCTTGGTGATTAGATAGCAGAGTCTGTGAGTAAGGGAAGAGCAGTAGATGGTGTTTAATTTGATTCAGGGATGTCTTTTGTTATATTCTTCCTATGCAAAGCTGACACTGACAAGGTATAGACTGGATAAGTGGATGTTAATGTGGGTATGGAGAATTGTCTGGATTGCTAAACTCAGTGTTATGAAGTCCATCTGGCAGCTGGACAGTAATGGTCTTAAAAATGGAGTAATTTGGATTGCCAAATCCACAGTGACCCTGTAAGTGGTCACATACTTCAGTAAGGTTTCTAAAAGTACAATAGGGTTCAATCTTGGAGCAGCCAGCTGTCAAAAGACCCTGCTAGAATTGCAGACTGTCCCTTTTGTGACAGTTTGCACACCTCTCACTGAGGGCTGTTAGAGAGTGAGAGGATTTAAACAAATTGCAGTAAGAAGTAATTTGTTTGTAGGCAAACAGTAACAGTGTAAGGGCTCCAAAGATTGCTTCAGAAGTCCAGCTATCAGAATAGGCCATTTCAAGTGATACTTCTGGTTCCTGTGAAGGGCTTTGCTCTTAGCCACATGACATCACTTGTGCCTCCACTACCAATGTAGCATCTGTCAGTGAGGTCTCAGATGAGAAAATGTATGATGCTGTACTTCTAAGGAAACATCTTGATACAGCTTTTTGGCTAATGTCCGGTAAGCTCTAACTGTTACAAAGAGTGATGCAATACAGAAGGTCTACGCTGCAGTGCTTTGAACTGCTTAAGTCAGACTGCCTTAGCTACAGCTAGGAGTTTCTCTACAGTAGAGAGCCTTCAAGAGTGCAGCCATAAAAATGCTTTTCAGTACAGCTGAAATCTACATACAAAATACGCTGTTTCATCATAGTAGTAAGATAAAACCGGAACAAAACCGTAATTGTAGGACTTAAGGGTGAAGTTCATTACAGAAGTATTGTTACTTATCAAAACCTCCTGTCAAAATTTCTATTCTGCTGTTTTTATTCTAGGTTTTTTTAAACAGCTGCAACTTTATGTTGAAGAGTTCAGGAGCTGGCCATTGTTCAAACTTTGGTTAGGACCATTGCCTTTGGTGGTTTTGTATCACCCTGACAGCGTGGAGGTAAGTGTGCTTGTCTTCTGTCTATTCTACAGTCATGTAAATCAGTGTCCAACCTGTTAGTTTCTATTTGTTCCAATGTAATTTTTGCAAAAGGGGTTGGTCTGACTTTACTTGAGATTGTTCTTTGACCCAGCACTGAAGAAAGGCTGAAAGAATAGAAAAAACCTAATCCGAAAACAACAAGTACTGAAGATGACCATCAAATGAAAGCTCAGTATGTTTTATGCAAAGATATGTCTCCTTTAGCTTTGTTTTCATGTGTGAAAGCTGCTGCTCTAAAGACCAGAACAGACAAGCACATAGTATGGAAGATGGGACTACTGAAATGGGGATAGAACATTATGAAATGCAAAATGGAAAGTGCAATGCTGGTGTCTGTTGGATTGACTTCTGCATTAGCACTTAGAGGGTCTGTCTTGATGCCGTGGAATGTATCGGTTTTGGTACAAGTGATTATTGTCCTTGAGCTGAGTAGTTTTTTTGTTAGAATATTTATTGCAGAGATGACTATTCTTCTCAGTTTGGTTAAGGATGGAAACCGCTGTTTTTCTCTAAGCTGTGCCTGTGACTTTTCACATAGAATTTTTCAGGAAAATAAAGGAAGTGGAGAAGTAGTCTTTTAGTACTTCTAGTATTAAACTAGTACTAGTATTACAGAAAGACTTGAGAGTGTGAACTCAATGTTCTTCCTGTGTACCAGCTTGTACTGAAATACTGACGGGACAAGGGGTGATGGTTTAAAATTAAAAGAGGGGAGATTTAGACTAGATGAAGGAAGAAACACTGGAACTGGCTGGGAACTGGCTGCCCAGAATGGTGGTAGATACCCCATGCATGGTGTCATGGGATAGAAAGAAACAGTTTGTATCAATCTCTTCTTTTCCCCACAACACGTGGTATTATCTAAGGTCAGGTTGGATGGGACTCTGAGTAGCCTGATCTAGTTAAAGATGTCTCAGCTTACTGTCAGGAGGTTGAATTACATGATTTTTGAAGTTCCCTCCCACTCAGAACATTGTATGACTGCATTTTGCTGAGGCTAGGGGCATTTTTGTATGAGAACTGAGGTGGTGCATAGTAATCTCAGCTGGAGAAATCTTCGTCTGTCTAACAAGTGATTTTTCTCCTCTTATTTTTCTGATAGACTATTCTGAGCAGTTCAAAACATATAGAAAAATCATACCTCTATGAATTCCTGCACCCATGGCTGGGTACTGGACTCCTGACAAGGTACAGTGAAATGCAGATGCATTGCTAGTTTGAAATTCATGGGTTATATGTTACAAAGAGGACTTACACACAGCTTTCCTGCAACTGTCTCTGGACAGAGATGTAGCTGATAGCTGTAGAAGTCTTATTCCATGTAGTCATCTTGGTTCTTTAGCAGGTAATGTCCAATAATGGTATTTTGACATTGTTGCTTTGCCTGTAGTAGACTTTACAGGTGTTTTGACTTCCTTGAGGTCAGAAAACATGTAATGAAGGAGAATATTCCAGTGTCTGTTGATTAAGGGCAGTAGTGGTAGACAGCCTGAGCACTGCCACAATAGCGGATTAAGAAGTGTGATAGTTTGCCCTGTAAGCAGAGCAGAATTGTGTGTCTGTGGGGCATGTGATTTGGGAAAAGGAAACAGGAACCTCCAGGAAGTTGTTTTCAAGCACTGTGGCTCCATGTTCTTTTGCTGCCACTTGGAAGATTGGGTGTCTGTCTTTAAGGAGGTACCATGTAGCCACACCTTTAGGAAGTAGTGTCCATGGACCTTAGTTCTCTGACATCCTCATTTTCTAGTCAGCAGATAAAGGCAGCATGATTGGTGGTGATTCTCAGCCAATATAATGATCTGATGCCAGATATGGGGTTTGTCCTATAGATGGCTTCTTCACTCTGAACCTTGAAGCTTATTGTCAGAAAGCAACTATAGAAATGGCAGCTAGCACTTTGAAGAGACCTGCAGCAAGAAAGATTTTCATTTTACCCCTTCTGGGGAGTACTGTGAAAGCTTTAAGAGTCATCTACACTGTGTCTGTCTATGAAGATGTTCCAGGCTGCAGTTTTCATTGTTAACTTGGTGTGACGATGAGGATTTTATTTTTGATTTGAAGTCTTTAACATTCCCTTTCCCTTTTTAAATTTGCAGCACTGGAGAAAAGTGGCGGTTGCGGAGAAAGATGATAACTCCCACATTCCACTTTGCAATCTTAACTGATTTTCTTGAGGTTATGAATGAACAAGGATGTGTTTTGTTGGAGAAACTCGAGAAGCATGTTGACAAGGAACCATTTGATGTTTTTCTAGACATCACTCTGTGTGCTCTTGATATCATCTGTGGTAAGTCCCCTTCAGTCATTGAGGTAGTGTGAATTGTACAGAGGCTCATGAGTACATCTGTGCCATGATGCATGAGGGCACAGCTGTGCCATATTGTGTAAGGACACAGCTGAAGAGGAGTGCCCCTGCATATTGAGCCTTTGCATCTTTCCAAGGCTATTTCTTTCTCCTAGAGCATGTGTCTGTTGTCTGTCTGAACAGGTGAGTCTGTGGGACAGATAGGGCAGAGGTAGTAATCTGAAGTGAGGCTGTGTTCCTTGTGAGTGCCTGGTGTTCCTGGGCATAAAAATGTAAAGCTAGCTCCTGACCTGGAAAGGAATGTGCCTGTTTACCTATTGAAGGGACATGGTGATGGTCAGAGCGTGGGGACAGTAGCAACCTATTGTGTACAGGGACTATGTGTTTTACTTTGCTCTTGTGAATTGTTGATGATTTCTTCCTAGAAACAGCAATGGGCAAGAATGTGGGTGCTCAGGAAAACAAGGATTCAGAGTATGTTCGTGCTATCTACAGGTGAATGGACATTTTCCTTGAATACTTTGTAGTTGTGGAATTGATACTGCTAGTGTCAGGCATTCATTTGCTGTGAGCTAGAAGGGAGGGCTTGAGGTTCAGAGGTAAGAGGTAGAAAGCTGAGAAAGCAGGAAAGACTCTTGCAGATTTTGGTGCATTTTGTGGAATATGCAATGGGAAGCTGAGGCATTGAAGAGGTGTCAGCAGCCATTCATTTGTTTAATTGGTACAGGAGGTTAAAAAACAAAAAAAATGGTACAACATTTCCTATTAGCATGCCTGACATAATTGAGAGAGGGTGTTTCAGACACCAGGTTAAAGCTGAGACACTGCTTCTCTGCGGTTTGTGGCAGTATTTACACTATTTAAAAACTGTACATGACAGTCCAGTGGATTAGGGGTAGCATGGTCTATATTTCTACAATACTGGTATGTTAGCCAAATGAGATGTAGCTCTCAAACCTACACTATAATGGGGATTGTGGAGACCAATGTATT